>JANRGW010031858.1:0-45730 GCA_024733675.1 Psilopsiagon aymara | reverse complement strand
TCTGGACTTGTTCCAACAGTTCCATGTCCTTTTTATGTTGAGAACACCAGAACTGCACACAATACTCCAAGTGAGGTGTCATGAGAGCAGAGTAGAGGGGCAGGATCACCTCCCTCGACTTGCTGGTCACTTTCCTTTTGATGCAGCCCAGGATACGGATGTCCAAAGAAAGTCTTATGAAAAGCAGCTGAGGGAACTGGGGTTGTTTAGTCCAGAGCAAAGGAGGCTCAGGAGAGACTTTACTGCTGTCTACAACTACCTGAAAGGATGTACAACTGAAAGGAGGTTGTAGTGAGGTGGTAATTGGTCTCTTCTCCCAAGGAACAAGCAATAGGACAAGAGGAAATGGCCTCAAGCTGCATCAGGGGAGTTTAGGTTGGATATTAGGGAAAATGTCTTCATTTAAAGTGTTGTCAAGCACAGGAATAGGCTGCCCAGTGCACATACCTTGAGGTATCTAAAAGTCACATAGATGTGGCACTTAGGGGCCTATAGGGATGCTGCGGAGGGACTCTTCATTAGGGACTGTAGTGAGAAGACAAGCAGTAACGGGTTCAAATTTAAACAGGGGAAGTTTAGACTGGATATGAGGAAGAAATTCTTTACTGTAAGGGTGGTGAGGCACTGGAATGGGTTGCCCAGGGAAGTTGTGAATGCTCCATCCCTGGTGGTGTTCAAGGCCAGGTTGGACATAACCTTGGGTGGCATGGTTTAGTGGGAGGTGTTCATGCCCATTGCAGAGGGGTTGGAACTGGATGATCTTAAGGTTTTTTCCAACCCTAAATATTCTATGATTGTATTCTAAGCAAGTTGTCAGCAGAACTAGGACTTGGGAGAACAGCAAAACAGAGCAAATCGAAGTACAAGAAAGACTGAACATCACATTCTCTACCTTATGATTCTTGCTTGAACTTGGAAAGCAACTTCTGTTGTGAAACAGTAGCTTTTAGAAACAACTATTACTTTCTTCTGGAAAAAAACAGTGGGGGTAATATGATGAACTCATCCACGGCTCTCACTTGAACTCATCTCAGATAAGGCTACAATGTTATAATTCAGCGATAAGAAAAATATTCACTGAAATCCTGAAATTTTCAATTATTTGTTGTAAAGCATGTAGAATAGTACCTAAAAAGTGTATAAAGCAGGATTTTAAATGTTCCTTCTCATTTGTGATGACAGACAAATCAGTAACAGACATGTTAAAACATCATTAAATGTCTTGTATCAAAATTGTACTGCCAGAAATATAGCAGAGCTTGCTGAGAATCTTTGCATACAGCAATTAAAAAAAAAAATCTAATCCAGAACATATTAGAAAAGCAACTATAATGGCATGCATTATCCCTTTCACTATACCAAAATTAATTAGCGGCACTGTAAAAAATGAATTTATGATACACATTTAAGGAGAGAGAGCACCCTCTTAAGCCTTTTCCATTTTATACAAAGTTATCACTAATGTTATCACACATATTGATGGCTGTATCCATTTTTTACTCAATGCATCTATAAGATAGAAAACTTAATGGACTAAGAGGAAGGAAAATTGGCATTGCCAAAATCAGTGCTTTTCAGCTTTAACTTCTAACTTCCTGTCTTGGCACAGATCTCCAAAATCTGCACAAATTCCAGTTTAAAAATGTAAATCAAAACTAATACTTTTAATTAAATGAAGCAAATGTGGCCAGAGATTCTGAAGAATACTCTTTGCTCACTACATATTATTTTTATATATCATTATTATACCAACTTTTTATTTTTAAAATAAATATGTCTGCAGTTCATCTTGAGGCAGATGATGGTTGAATAGGCACAACCAACAGAGGCACTACCAGTTCCAACAAAACTCTTTCTTGGGGCAGTTGAGTATCACATCAAGCAAGAAAGCTTCTTCTGACCTATGAGTTTTTAATGCAGAGTAAACTTTTAACAAACCACGCAAAGACATTATTTTGTTTATGAAGAAGTTACTGTCTTGTCAGATACCATATGGAGTTAATATCTTCTTTCTGGAACACAACTGATGAAAAAGGTTAGCTACATCAAGCACCAAATGCTTAGACATAGAGTGTCAAAAATTTTTCAATTTTGATTAAAAAAATATAATTTATCCAATCATTTATATTTATTTGCTGCAATATAATATTCTTTGGATGGAATTGTTAAAACAGTAAGATATTTTTGCTATCTAAGTTCATCTGTTTCATATGACAAAAAAAAAGCACCAATTCTTGGCATTAGGTGAAATACTTCATCAATGAATATAAATAAGTGAAAATCATGCTATGATGACTATGGATAAAACAGTCTTCTATATTCCATTAAAAAAATCAGATTTAAAAAATGCTAAATTGGACTGTTTACTGTGTGTCTTCCTATATACTATGTACTATCATTTGTGAGGGAAATACTATATAAGACAGAAACCATGGTGTCTGAACTGCACTATCTGAAGAGCAGATAGTTTGAAATAATTGCTAGCACTCCAAAATTTGTGTACAATGTGCAAAAAGTAACACCAATTTCACTCCCACAGATTTTATAGTATTTTTCCAGTTCTGTTGCAATAATTCTAACCATTTGGATCACCGGAGGTACTTACTAAACCAAGTAAAGAACATTATTTTGGTGTACCTCTTGGCATCTGGCTAACATCCGTTGTTTATTTAGGAAGTTCACATAATATTTTATACGAAACCACTCTTTCTATTGTTCAAAATATTTAGTATTGATCTATTTCCCATACATGGTAGACTCTGAATTCAGAATGTAACAAAGTGCTTGCTCTGAGATGCAATCAGCAATCTCAAAGCAATCTAGTAAATAGAGTATTTAATAATTCCCTAAATATTGGCCTCCTGATTCTACATCATAGTGAAAATGATTGTATTTCGTGTGTCACTTGCTGCTGCATGCACATGTGCTGCCTTTTGGTGAGGGAGTACTGATACAAGAAAGCCAGGCCACCAAACGATAGCAAGGGAGTGCAGAATGCTCAAAGGGGGAACTAAAGCAAATTCCAAACATCAGTGCAGAAACTGTACTCAAAATGGCAATTACTCTGCTCACACAGCTGCAGCAATGAGTATGTCAAGCATCAAGTTAAAGCAGGATACCTGCCATGCATGACTGATGTTGGTTGATAATTTCAAGATTTTTTTTCATCTTAAAATACTACAGTACAGAAGCAGATCATTACAGTATTCTGAACAAAGAATAAAACCACAAAACGGATGAAACCTTTAACACAATCATCATTAACACAATCAAATCTTTGAAGTGTTTTGCTATCTAAGTTTGCTATCAGAGATGCCAAAATAATATCAGAAAGAGGATGGTGATTGACAGACTATGCCAATCTCAGAAAGCTACTTCAGCCTGTACAACACATGCCCAAAGTTGGGACAGACTAAGAAGGAGATGAGCAGAATTTCTTGTATCCACGCAACCATTATTATACTATTCACACATACTGCCCATTGCCACATCATCATTAACAGACTAGCGCAATAAGGAAAAAAAGTTGCAATCAGGTTACATGAAGAGGTCTGAATATCCCTGCTGATTACAAATGACAGCTGATTTTTTCACTCAGGTCTGCACTTAGAAAATGCACCAACTCAGAGGACAGGTGAACACTCCTTGGAAGCAGGAGGGTCAAACTCAGTGCTACTTTCTTCACATCCCGTACTCAAGCAAATCAGCACAGTCTAAATTAAGTGTTCACCTTGATCCATCACCACAGAGATCTTCACTATGCCATTGTAAATATTCCTCAAAAATAGGTAAGCGCATACCTACTGTATCATCAACTCGACACTGAGTTAAAAGGTGCCCACCAGGCATTACACAGCACAGTGAACTGAACCACACACCTGCAGGCACTGAGACATCCACACACTGATGCTGGCTTTGAAACTTAATTCTGTTGGTCTACTATGGGAAAAGGAGATCTAGCATAGAAGCATAGGGCTTTAAATGTGTTCTGTTTGACAGCAGTCTCAAGTATTCTTGTTTCCTCAAGAACCACATTCCGCTGAATTTCTACTAACCATCAGCAAAGTTCCTAATAAACTAACACTGGTATATTAGATACTCATAAGTAAACAAAAATTAATTTCAAGCAGAGCACTTCATAATTCTCTTTCATTGACACCATTATGGTCTTAGATACGCAGGAAGTTTTGGTTATCAGCTTCACTTACCTGGCTGGGTCTCTGCTTTTGGTATACCTTCAAAAAAAAAAAAAAATAGCTTTTCTGCTCCTTTTATCCTCCCCTCTTTGAACATATTGTTTTCACCACTGTGAGCCCTCTTTTAATTTGCTCCAGCAACACTCAACAAAAGGAAAGACCACCTTGGACAATGAGTCCTGTCTTCTGCGAAAGACATTAAGTCTGGCAGGGTCTCAAGAAAAGCTATTTAACCACAGACCATCAAATACTCTTGCCCCCATGTCTTTCAGTCCACAACAAACTTAAAAGCCAGTAGTGAACTGCTACAGCCACAGCTAAAATATGCCAGAGGAAAAAAGTGGGAGACACTAAAGACAATCCTTGATGTCTTCAATTTCCTGCTATTGCAGGATCATAATTGGATTCAATTTGCAAATACTCCTACTTAACAGACCATGTCCATGTTACAGAAAACACCCATGAGTCTTCACCATTCTTGTTTGAGGGAAATTTCTTCCTGACCTCAAATTTGGACATGGGTTGAACACCAAGAGCATGTCCATGACGTTTTTAATCAAGACCTTTTCAAATCACTGAGAGTTAGACCAAGCTTTGAAGTATAACATTTTTTTGCTGTTCACCACTGACAGCTGACTCCACCATGCCCTAACTCAAGCCAGGGAAGTTTGCAGATCTTTTTCTAATTTCATGCCAAGCAAACAGCTTTTAAAGAACTGCCCACACCCCCATTCCAATTTTTAAAGTATTAAACAAAGCACTCCAAGCCAGGTGGAAAAAGAATTCTACACACTATTTAATAAAGTCATCCTTTAACATCAGTGCCCAATCAACTGGTGTTTCATTCATAAGCTTACTAAGTGATGGCGCAAAACGTACCAACCAAATTCTATCTCAACTTAAATATAGGTGACACTTTCCAGTTATCATGCTAACCATATTAGGGGACAAATTATCAACAAGCTAATGGAGGCCACTAATTATATCACGAATTACATGCAGTGCTGTGATGCATATAAAACCCCCACTATTTGGAGAATTAAATTAAAAGTGCAATATGCAGCTTTTAGGAACCAGCCAGTTCCTAGACATTGATTTGGGAAGCTATGTCCAAGGTACTTATTATAACTTCCATATTCTGTAAAGAAGCTTAAACATAAAAGTTTGGGGTTTTTGGTACTGAAAGTTTGCTGTCTCAAAGTAAATTGTTTTCCAATTGCTCATCACTATACATCAATATAATGCTAGAAGCCATCACTTCTCACGGTATAATGATGATAATACATTTTAAATTCTTTGATTAAGCCACTTGAGTAATGGCAAAAAGATCGGACCTTTCCAAACATAAAAATACAATGAATCAACATGTCATCTAAAGAAATGGCACAAACGTCATTTAATGTGAGCACATCAAACACTATCCATCATTCATCTGTAAATCCACTTCCTCATATCTAATGCAACCTCCAAGTATTAACAATCAGCCTTAGAAAAAAAACAGTCTTTTAGCAACAATCTATCAGACAACAAATAACAGTATCTACAACTTGGGTGGAAAGTAGTAATTAAATTTCTTTTGGATCAAAATTTAAACTTATTTTTCAGTATAGGAAATTAAAAACCAGTATGTTTTTTATTTAACTAGCAGGTATATAACAGAACTGAATCTAAAAAAGGGGAGAGGTACAGGTGGCTTGACTTACCTTACACTTTTTAATTTCTCGTTGGTAAATATATTCTTCTAAGAGCAGCTCCTTCAGAAAATTACAATTTCAGTTCCCCTCCTCCCAAAAAGTGAGATAACTTCTGATGTCTTTATGAAGACACTATCACTATTTTGACAACAATTCTGTATTCTGAGCGGTATAAAAAAACCTTGTATGATGAAAATGTAACAAATATCACATCTTGAAGGAAAGCATTCATATCCTTCTTGGAACTAGATAATAAAACTAAGTCATATTAATACTGGATAAATATTTAATATCTTTAAGTACAGAAAGATTATAAACACTATGACATTGCTATTTTAGAAAAAACTACTCACAAAATGGTCACTAGAATAATTTTAAGAAAAAGTGATATGCACATGTTACAAACCAGGCAATTTTTCAGCAGTGAATCTATTTTTCACTCAATTAAATAAGGTGGTCTTTATCTGAACACTCTTCTATAGGTTTAAGTTCCCTAAAGGCACCATCAGCAAAAAAAAAATAAATAAAATTAGCCTATATTAACCCAACAAATACATAAGGTGACAGAAAACAAGAAAATCGTATCTTAAGAACTGCAAGGAAATATATATGCCTTGGAAACCATTTGAGTGAAAGGATACAAGTTTTGGTATAATGGTATTAATGATTTCAATGCACGGCTTGCATTTATAGCTGTTGCACGAACCATAATAGGAAGAATTTTTCCATTCACAATAGCACCATCAAAGAGTGGACCAAAAAATGGAACCTGAACAAAAAATTAAGAAATTCAATATAAAGCAAGATCTTAGCTATAACAATTAGCAATCAACATTAACAATAGAGCACTCAAATATATCTTTTTTTCCCCTCCTCATTGCTAGATAATCAGACCAGTTATTGTCCTCCATGACAGACCTTTTATCTTGTGGAAATATACAGCCATATAACTGCTTGATATCCTTGGTAACAGATAACACAGCATTTGAAGAAAATTAAGCAAGCATTTGAAGAAAATTAAGCAACCATTTGAATGCTATGTCTCATCAAAGCTAATTTCCAACATTTGCTGCCAAAATCCTAGGAACAGCCATACATACGATGTTTATGAAGTTGAAAGGCTAAATGACAATATTGTAGGTGGTAGTAAGCAAAAGGAATAATTACTCAAATTTTTAAGTAATATTTATCATGGCTTTAGATAGAACATGTCCGTAAGGACCAACTCAATGTGCAACTGCCGTACAATTACTGGTGGGCCGACCCTCACCTTCCATTTTCTTTTATTCATCTCTCTGTTCTTCTTCCTTTCTATGATATCCACAGAAATGATTGTAAGCCCTTTACAGGAGAAATCTGTGGTGAAAGTTCAGCCTCTTTGGACCCTAAGTGGAAGGCCTTATTTGTGAGATCAGTAGAAAACCTTGATGTTTATTACAGGTAGCACCCAAACAGTTTACAGAACGGATGGATCTTTTGGCAATAATTTCTCTCTGATCAAGATTTTTTTAAATTAAAAAAAAAACACTAAAGAAACCAAAACAAACCCCCCTATTAAATATCTTAATTTCCTGTATGTGGGAATAAAGTTCTGCAGTTGCTAGCATAAGGCATGTCAAGAAGCTAGCATATGCCTTATGCTAGCATAAGGCATGTTTGTGTATCAGGTCAGCAAAGGGAGCAGAGTGTACGCTAAATATTTTTCCCGATCAGATGAAACCAATGCTGCAAAGGGATTTTAGATCCTGGCATTATTTTCTCCATCAGTCATTTAACATAGTTTTGAGAACACTAAAATCTGACAGAAGGCATGTCTGCCATATACAAGGATCTCTTCTTGGACTAACAACAATCCCCACTCTTAGTTTTGTTTTCCTTCTTAACCTGCACACTTCCAATAATACAACTCTTTATATTTAAAGTAGTAAAAGAAATATTAAAACTACACATAACCAGCAATAACAAGACCAAGTACTGTGTATCATGTTATGCCTACTGTCAGACAAAGGCCGTCATCCTATAGGGGAATCCTATTTCCATCATACCTTGTTTATTACTATTACTGCTTCTAGAAAGAATATTTGCAGTATAGAAATTTATGGCAAGTGGCTTCACACAAAGAATGTACGCAGGTCAAACCCTTAAGACTACTTTTACTCAGTATTCGCTACCCTAAACCATTGTTTTAAGAACAGGGCCAGTACAGACATTTGAGGAACAGTCATTAGAAAAAGTGTTCATATGCCTAAGAGCTGAATGGCCTTGCTTTGCCTAATTAAACTCCAAATTTTTGTGTGGAGTCAAGGAGAAAGAGAAAACTAGCTTTCAGAAGAAAATATGACATGGAAATGGATAAACTGGAGTAGGCTGTTATTCAACCACCATAGTCACGCATCAAATTTGATAAAAAAGTTTGCCAAGGTTATCTTAATATTGAAATAACTATGCAGAATATTCTAGCTTTGTTTCCAGTTTATGATGTTAGCAGATCTGCTTGACAGGATCAGGCCTTTACAATTTCAAGTTACTGGCTTTACTATGAATTGTGCTCTTCCTCTTCCTTCTACCACCACTGCAACCGTTGGATCTATGCATTACAGCAAAAACTCAGGTTTTGACCAAAAATTCAGTTGATATTAAATACACAAATTAAACATGAAAGAAAAAGAACCAAAACCACCTTACCTCAGGCTTTTTCATGATCTGGATACTGAACATATGGTTTTTCATGGGATAGATGACTATAAGAACATCACCAAATTCTGTTGGAATTATTCCTCTTCTATAATCCCGAGTATGCTCAGACCAGACAATGTGTACTTCATCATTTCCTAAATGTCTTAGCTGGAAAAGTAGGGATAAAACCCCGTTAGTTTGAATATATACTATATCCAAACAGCTACACTAAATGACTGTACTTCAAAAGGACAAACCCACTAAAAAGAAATGAAGAATATTAATAAAACAACCAATTTACACTACAGTTCTCTTACAATTTCAATGGCATTATTAGTTCACAGTATTGGTTTGTATTACAGATTTGTATACATTGGTGCCAGTGTCTATTTAAATTAACAGATATGTCAATATCTGTTTTCTACTGAAAGGTAAAATTTTGTTGCTATTATCATCAAAAATGAAGAGTGATTCAATCTTATAATGCTTTCAAGATTGCCATCACAAACAGGCAGTAAAGTACTGAATTATATATGAACTTTTAAAGTATATGAATGAATTTGTTTAAAAGCTGCATATTCAAGCAGTCTTTAACTTAAACATTTTAATCCCAAACTGCCTAGTACAAAAAACAAAACAAAACAAAACCAAAACCAACATCCCACCCCTGAAAAATCCCAAATAGTTCTTCACTTGGTTCATAATGGTCAAATGGACTTCTCAAAATCCATGCTGTACCCTCAGTTGTAATCATATAACCAGATTAAGGAATATCTTGAACTCTTTGGAATTATCTGCACTAAAGCTCCAAAATGCTCCTTCTGCTAAACATTACCATCTGATAAACAAACATGAACATCATGGAGAGAGGCTTTCCACATACTGATCAAATAGATTCAAATTATTAAATGTTTCTTTCCGGTAAAGACTATTTCTGAAAATTCAAGTTAGAATCACATTTTTTTCCTCCTTGTGTATCATCAGTTACAGCTGACAGTAGTCTTTACCCATAGTTATCACTTTGTTTGCACAGCTTTAGATAGGCAAAATTTGTCAAACAATTGCCTTGATAATATTCAAAGGACAGCACTGTGAACAAGTAACATGCAGATACTAACCTGAGCGCTTACAATAAGTTATTGTACATAAAAAGGCAATAATTTTCTGAACTCATTTACAGAACATAACTGCACTTTAAATAAAAGCAAACCAAACATGCAGTCACGAGAAAAATGTCATTGCAAGTATTCATTTGTTTAGATTACAAAACCTCCTGGAATGCTATCTTTGTCTTATCTGAAAGTTTACACATGTTGTCCAGCAGCAGACTTATACAAACAAACAAAAAACCAAAAAAGAAATAGGAAAAAAAGAAGCTACCTCTTCTCTGCTAGCTCTGAATTGTATAAGACAGAAAAACGAGGTGTTGGACTGGGCAAAGGACAGATAGCATCAATACCCTAAATCTTGTCTGATGCTCAACAAGTCATTTGTTTCGCCTGGACCCGATAATAGATACATCTAATTTACAATGACTGCAGCTCTTTCAAAGTGAGCTGTTCTTGCCTCTTTTGTAGATGGCTGAATTACTTTGAACAACACTTAGTTAGGGATGATCTTGTGCCACCCATAAATGCAGCCCACAGAAGAATTGGTTAGAACAGCTTTCACTATGCAGAGTTTTATTTGACTGGACTAGAATAAAACCAGGCAGCAACCTGAATGACTGATGTGCAATACAAAAACACCAGCTGCAGAAACCTTGGATGACACCCAACAATGACAAAAATCATAAAAGACACCCAACTGGAATTGTTCTGAGGGCCTGAACCTTTCACACTTTTAGTGGTGAAGTGACAGTCAATCTGTTGAAATGTGACCATGTTGCTGTCTCTCCTTTAGGTTTCAATGAGCAGAGATGAATGAGGGTAGGACAGCTCTCCTGCCAGCAAAGCAAACATTTGGAGACTCCATTATTCACTGTACTTGTTACACCACAGGAGAGCCAGAGCCTGACCTCTTTCAGCTGGATTCTTCATGTCTTTGTACGGAACTGGAAGCACCCTAGAATTCATGTCTTGGACACAAGTGGGACAAAAATACTGAGCTACAACCACCTCTGCTTATTAAAACCTAAGACAGACAGCAACATGATTTCCCAAGAAGTTGTGGTCTCAATGTTATCTAACAGAATCAGATTTGGAGCACACAGAATGGACAGATGCTGAGACTGAAATCTGTATCACTTGTTGCTCAAAACTCACCACCAGTTGTGTAAACCACTATATCTTCACACTAATTTCCTGACCTTGTCTTCTTAAATTTACAACTTCCTATGTGCCTACAGTAAGCAAAACAAAGTGCAAATCCTTATTAGAGATGTAAAACACATCAATAATATAAATAATAAAAAGTTTTAAAATAATGTTATACTTCAAGTAATCTGTAATACGCTATAGCTGAAACACCTGGAACTATAGGCTACACATCAGTATTCTAAAATGCTGAATACTACATAAATGCTGGTCAAACAGCTCTTGAGAGTTTATTATCTAAGGCAAAACGCAAAATGGAGAGGGACAAATGCAAAGGAACTGTAGAAAGATGTTAAAGTTTAGAAGAATATCTCTTATGGAAGCATTCTTCAAGAATGAAAGTATCAAGGCCAGAGAAAGGAAGGCTCAGCAATCAAAACAACAGCTTAGGATATAATGGGTTAATTTTAACTGTGTGTATGGAAAGGCTACATTGCAAGAAATGCTGGGTAGAAAAAACAACAGTCTTAAGAACAAACAATGTAAGAATCCTGAAAGTGGGCCAAATTAAAGATGATTTGAGGTTATGGGTACAAGTGACAGGCACAATGGTTGTGTTATCCACGGTGATCCAGAAAGGTGGCATTGAGAGAGATTAAGAGCTCTGCTTTAGCCATTTTAAACCTGAGCTGTCGGGAAGACAGCCCTGAGGAGATGTCAGATACAAGCAGATTTTTTTTTAGGCTTGCTTTGAAACTCTACTCCATTAAAACAAATATATAAAAATGACCGACTGTTAGGTTACCTGAAATTTCAAATTTAACTCAAAATACTTTAAAATATTCTTACTCTATAGCCATCACCATGTGTCAGCTCCCCTAATACATTTATGTTAACTGAATACAAAAGAAATGTGAAATAAATATAACCAGAAGGGATGATCAAATCTAATTTTGATACATTAGTGTCATATGCTGTACATGTTACAATAGCAGCCAGACTTAATACTAAGCTGCGGGCTATACTGAAATTTCCAAATGGCAGATTGTTCTAAGTGATACCAAGTATAATTGAAGTAATAAACGATAGTAAAAGCAAAGCACGCTGTCAGGAAGAATTTAAGTATTTACTTTTTAAAATTAAATGAGTTAGGTTTGGAAAGGCAAGACAACTGAAATAATGCAGGGCTCAATTTACAGAAAATTCCTTTTATTTATCTGTTACATTAACCCTTGAACTCTTGCCAAAATTACTGTAATTTCTAATACCTACTTACCTAAAGGAGGGAGAAAAAAGACTATTACATTTTCTTATGGTACAACAGCTAGCCCCAACTTTTTTACTTCAAAATGAAAGTGTTTATTATAAAAAGAATGGAAGGAGCAGAAACATCTGAAGTAATGGCTTAATGTAGCTACTTTTGCTCATTAAGTGTAAGCAGCACTGCTGCCTACAGCATATGTACCCCTCCAGTTGAATTTACTACACAACTTTGTGTCTACAACTATGGTGTGTTTGTTTTGGGCTTTTTTTGGGTTGTTTTTGTTTGTTTGGGTTTTTTGTTTGGTTTTGTGTTTTGGCTTTTGTGTGTGTTTTATTTTGTTGATGCTTTTGTTTTTTTAAAGCAACACACTTATGTAATTGTAACTCCAAAAAAAGTTGTACTACTAATTTACATCTATAAACCTTCTGGTTCCAAATACTTATTAATACCACAATAAAAATTAAAAAAAAAAAAAAGCTATAAATACTGTGAATTACAAATCTTTTATGTGGTTAGGAAAATTATCACAAATAACCTAGAATCATGAATTAGTATTCCAATCATTAACTACATTACTACTTTTTATTTACATATCTTGTGTGTAACATTCTCACCTACAACTCCACCACTCCTTTATCAGGCTAAGGAAGGAAGAGCTAGACAGGTGATAAGCTGTAGAGGCACATACATGAGCTTTCCCATTCTGTGAACTGAAAGTCTTCAGTTTCATTTAATCCTGATTAAATTCTTTGCAAGTTTATTCTTGTAAGGGTAGTGTAACTATTTCTTACTCTGACATTCAATTCTAAGAAAAACAAAATGGATTGCATTATCCGCATTAAATTTGAATTTACTATTTGCAAATTAAACACCTATTTTATATATGTACTTCAGCGCTATGTTACTTTACACATTCAGAAAATTTTTATCTGTTCTCCATGAATTCATGGCTTCGTTTGCTCTTGCTCATGTCTTCAGAAACAAATGCATATGAGGTATCCAAGACACTTAAAAGTTTTATTGACTCCTCTGTAAGACTGACGGAAAATAAGTTTAAAATTGGCTTAGCCTCCAAAACAGCAGAATCTTGATTTTGCAGCGGCTCGACTGGCAGGAAGAAGTTTTGTTTTAATTTAATTTAATTTCCATTTATAAGATGAACCTATCATGCACCTCTAGGCACATTTACAATATAAAAACCAGCAGCAGTTCTAACCCAACTACTGCAATTTTGCTTGGTTTTCTTCTATTGAATGAAACAGACAAAGAAAGCACATGAAAGACCTGTAGAGATGCTCAAAACTCAAGTTTCTCTGGAGGTCACAAACAGTGCATGCACTCAGAACAATTCAACTGTAACACACACAGCTCTCAAATGATTTTCAGGTCCCCTATAATGTGTGAGAGCTGGACAGGATCTCAACACATTCCTTTTGCTCATGAGTTCAGTCTAAGCAGTACCAGTAGTTGTACCACTAGTGAAAGAATTAAGCCTGTTTTCCTATTCATGTCTCTCTCATATCACTTGCTGGTTTCTCCCAAGATGAAAACTTGAGTTCATGCTTTTCTCAAGTTTGGGATGATTCGCATAGCCTCTCTCTCTGGTGCTGGTTCCTTAATGTTTAATACTTCTTCTCACACAGTCTTTACCTGTGGAGTAGGAGCACTAAGAAACTCTCTCACTCTTATCTCCTTCACTTAGCCTACCCTCACAAAATATACATAAAATGAACACCTTGAAGCATGTCTCTAATTAAATTTGATTGAAATGGGGCAAAAGGTGTTAGAGAAGGGACGACAGACACAAAAGAAGTCTCTCAAGCTTCCATGCATGGTGAAACTAGGCTAAAACATGAAACTAAACACAGAAAAAGAACAGGAAAGTAAGTCACACAAAAATAAAATAACTTCATTTCACAGTCCCTCAGTAGCTGAGCTACAGATATAATCCCAATCTTTTGATACATTATGTATCCATATAGTATCCATGTAGACCTCAAATATTCCAAATTACTGACAAGTGAGATTGTGGGTAAAGAAAAAGAAGGAGAGAAGCAGGCCTGGGGCAAGCTGAAACTGTTAAAAATGCCAGCTGATACCATTTTCACAAGCTAAATCAGAGGACACCTGGACAGCACTGAACCTTGCCTGACAGGAACAGCTATAGATGATGTAGATTCAAGGTGCTTCTGGAATCAGACATGAGATCTTGCCTGTGTTCTGCTGAAGTCCACAGCATTTGCAAATTATTTATCATTAATTAATTTTCACTGTGACATATCTTCCTCCTTAACAACATTTAATGAATGAGATTCAAACTGATTATAAACAAATACTGAAACAATAATTACAAGCTGTGTTTTATAAAAAAAGTTTCTTTTTAAAATACAGAGGCCAATAAACTTGGAAAAAATATATACACACTGTTCTACACTAGAACAATAGAAACAATCTTGTTTTAGTCATTTTTGCTGTTGAACCGATTTTATAAATTATTCTACAACTTCAGTATTATCCTGACTCTATTTCAGGAAATAAAAAACAGAAAAGGCCCAGCACTACAGACATAACCCCCTCCCCCATTTTTTAAATAACACTCCCCCTCAAACAAAGAAGCAAACCACCAAACCACACAACCTAAAATGCAACAGTGAGAAGTCAGAACTCATAGTCAGTCTATAGTAATAACGATAACAATAATATTTTTTCTCAAGTTGAACACAAAGAACAAAAAAGTCATTAATAATTGAAGCTCGCCAGAGGCATGGCTATTTCTCTTTTTACTCACTGTCTACTGTCTAATTGAATTACAAGTATTAAGCTTCATGCTAAGGTCAACCTGCTTCAGTTCCTCCAATATTACACTTCAACCAGTGCTCATTAACGTGTCTACTGAACGGATTAGCACATCTGAAAATGTATGTACGCAAGACGGGGGACAGTCTAATGATAGCCAATTGTTCATTCATAATAAGACACATGTTCGAGACTGTAACTTTACTATCACTAATGTGGAATTTATTAAATTCTAAAAAAAAAAATACCAATACAGCAAACCATTTTTTCTTAATGCGCCCATGAGAGATCATATCACTTTTGAGCATCTGTGCCTGCTCTGAGACAAAACACCCTATAATACAATTAACACTGTTGAATTCTTTATATTTTAAACTTTTTTTAAAAGGTAAATTTATGTTAATAGCCATCATGTGGCTCCTACGTGAATAAAATGTCATCTTAGAAAGTACTCACCACATATTTACTAATAGGCATTTAAAGTCTGGAAGTACTAAAACATCACTCAGATGTAATGCTTTTTCTTCTGCACAGCCCATTACCTCCCTTTATTTTTCACCACTATACATGTGATGCTGACAACAGTTGCAATGATGGCAAAGATCACTAGTATGGTGAAATTAGAGATTAGCAGGTAAAAGTGTTTTATTACAATAAATAAATTATAAAGTTATATTTTATCATTTTTCAGAAAAAGTTAGTTTTCTTTGACTCTTAATTTCTCTAGGATTATTATCAAAAGAAAACCTGTAATTCAGAATCACTTACTTTTTTTGTTAAAGAGTCATCTGAATCAGAAGGCATTCTTGTTGACACATGGAACATTACTTCTACTGTTGAGGTAGCAAAATACGGAGTGGTCAATCCAGTGCTTTTGTTTTTTTGCAGTCCTCCCATGAAGCCACAGTGGTTTGTGAGATTTACCTAGAAATAAAGCAGAGAAAGCATAGTGAGAAGGGAAAAATAAATAAATAAATAAAAAAAAAATCAGGTGATAAATGCATTCTTTGCACTTTAAAATGTGCTTTCAACCATATTTTTTAAAGTGAAGTTCCCTTTCACAACAGTACAGTTCAGTTTTTCTAGAAGAGCTCAGATTTGCCAACTAGACAATGCACTGGACTGCAGTGGCATTCACATTCCACAGTCACCACAGATGCTTTGGGAAGATGAGGTTAGAGAAAAGGTCATGTAAATGAGTATTTAGTGCATTATTCCCTGATCAGTTGCTTACATATACTTTTTTAACTTTTTAAGATTCTCTGATACTACATCAGCCTTGACCTAGGCTCTGAAAAAATCCTGAGAGGCAAAAATTTTACATCATCTTGTTACCTTCCATATGCTTTCTTGAGAAATATTCCTCTTTGAATATGAAAAAAAATACAGGAAACTAATTAATAATCCATAAATAAGTTTGTAAGTCTTAGTTCTACAGGAAATATTTTGACACTGAAAATAAATAAACACACTTAATGTGCTATTTCACTTTTAAAACTGCCTAAAGAATGTCAAATCTCAGATGTGAATACATTTAATCTCTGCCCATATGGGATATATATCTGCTTTTCTGCTAGTGAAGGATTCAGAATTTAAGGCTAAGAGGTTAAAATATTAGATGTCTGTCCTAGTTTCAGCTGAAATAGAGCTAAGTTTCTTCTTAGTAGCTGGTGCAGTATTGTGTTTTGCCTTCAATCCGAGAACACTATTGATAACACACCAGTGTTTTAGTTATTGCTCAACAGCGCTTACCCTGATCAAGGACTTTACAGTGTCTCAAGCTCTGCCAGTGAGGAGGGGAACAAGAAGCAGGGAGGAAGCAGATTCAGGACACCTGACCCAAATTAGCCAAAGCAGTATTCCATACCACAGCATGTCATGCCCCATACATAAACTGGGGGGAATTGGCTGGAGGGGGCTGATAGCCGCTTGGGGATGGGCTGGCTATCAGTCAGCAGGTAGTGAGCAATTGTTTTGTGCATCACTTGTGTTTCTCAGGTTTTATTCCTCTCTCTCTTTTCCCTACTCTTATTATTTATTAACATAATTATTATCTTTATTTCAATTAAATTGTTCTTATCTTGACCAACAGGTTTTACCTTTTTCTAATTCTCCTCCCCATCCTACAGTGGGTGAGGGGATGAAGGGGGGTGAGAGAAGAAGGGAGCAAGTGTCTGTGTGGTACTTAGTTGCTGGCTGGGGTTAGACCATGACAATGTTTTATCATGGAATATTAATTCAAATTAGTAACACTTTATAGTAAAACTTCATTAGTAACTCTACCTAATGAAGGCTAAGGGAATTAACCCATGAAAAAAGGATATTTGAAGACACTAAGTTGGGGGGTTTTCTCCTGAAGAATCAGGAATGTGGAAAATAAACATCTACGTTCATCACAGTCAGCAGATTTCTAGCAGTTTTTCTCTGTTCCTATAGAAAAGTCAGAACCATTATCCACACAGCTAATCTAGTAGTGTTCCTGTACACCTAGAGATTAACAAACAAACAAATAAATAAATAAATAAAAGAATGAGTAAGATGGACACTCATGTGGACACTCCTGATGAATGCAAAGTCACAAGAGGAACAAAACCCCTGCTGTTTCTTATACAGCCAGCCAGGAGCAGAAGTGATTCCTAAACTCCTGTGTGACTGTGCCAAGCTGAACTTTACAATGGAAGGTAATCCTGCGCAGTCAGAAAGAAAGGATGCAAAAAAGGAAATCCTCGTAGGTGTATCAAACTAGAGACTAAAGAGCTGCAGGCTCACATAGATGATAGGGTACATCAATGTGTGAACAGTTACATGTCTGCAGTAGAAGGCAGGAAGAAGGGAGCATGACAGAAGCTGATTGTTTGTACTTTATGGATTCCCAAATTTGAGCAAAGCTCAGACTTCAGTGGATGCAACACTTAACCAGCTGACAGGGAAATCAAGACGCCTCCTACTCAGTCCATGAAAGCCTAATACAGGACTGCACATTAAAGAATCATCTCTGCCTGCACAAACTCTCTCAAATTTAAAGGGCTTAAAATTAAATAGCTAGTTTTGCTAATGAAATTAAAACCAGAATTGTTCTCTACATCCTACTTGCAAACCAGTGTATTTCAGTACTAAATACTTCAATACTAAAGAACCAAAGGCTTATGATACCTAAAGGGACCTGTAACTTTCTCTGTAAACAAACTCAGGACAAAAATGTTTTAATACCTCCCAGCCAAGGCCAGCTACAAAATCCTCATAGGCTTGACTTCCCCCAGTATTCGTAAGAATGGAATGTTTATCTTCTTGTCCCTCAGCAACATAAAACACTGCAATCTTGTGTGTCTCTCGGCTGTAAAACAGAATGATCACTACATGACAGTGCCTTTACTAATATGAAACCAAAATATGCACACAGTACACACACAGCATGGCTTTTAAAACACCAAAAAATACAGTGGAAGTACAACTACATGGCTTCTTTCTTAATACCTTCTACATTCCCATTCTAGTCCAGTCTTTAGTTCTAGAGTCTAAAGTTTCACTACACATGAACAGCATTTATCTTTTATCACTTCTAAGACGTAGGATGGTACTGGCAATGCCAATTACCAATGGAATAGCTGGGCTTCTGAAATGAGCAAAACCTGTAATACAGGCAGCATTGACACTGCACTGCCCATTGACAGTGCCTTGTGTATGCTGTGGCAAATACATCTTATGCAACTGAACAAAGGATCTATTAGCACTGTAGCAATGTCTTCTGTCAAGCTTGCTCTTGGACACTGGAGCAACCAAATGTGGTTTCCCACACTTCTAAAACCTCCACTGGATTTTATTTCAACTTTTACAAAAACATTTCACAGTTTTTAATTCTGTGCTACAATGCCAACTAGAATTCCATGTCTTCAAACACTAAAAGCACTGGAAAACAGCTAAAGCATTACCCAAAGCTTAAAATGCAGAGACTCCAATTTATCCAAGTTTTAAAACTATTCCAACTTATGCATACAAGTGTTCATAATTTTAAGTTATTTTGAAGTTTGTTCTGTCTCATGATATTCTACTCTACAAATAACACCCATGTAACTTCAATACCAGTAACTACTACAGAGCAAAATACATGAATAATTTCTGAAACTATTTTATAAATCAGTTCAACCCTTACACCTGTGCAATTAGAGCCATTTAAGTACAAGCACACTTCAATAAGTAGGCAGCTATTAAAAGAATTTACCATTGTCTTGAGTCCAAATTTCTGAGTTCTCGAAGTAACTTCTCATTTTTCTTCAGGAGATGAAAGCTCCTTCTAAACAGAGAAATTTGTAACTATTATATCACCTGTTCACCAATGGATATAGAACAGTACAAGAATGATAAAAGATCATTTCCAGGTCCATTCAAGAACAATCAGCAAATGCTTTTGCCTTCAATAGAACTTTCTTATATAAAATATCAAGATATTTTTTAAAAATCCATACAAGCAATTTTTTTTTTTTACTCCAGGAAATCTCCATTATAGCCCCAAGTACAACCTTAACTTCTTTCCACTTTCCTCTGTCAACCTACTGGATCCAACTGCAACCAGTCCTTCTCTATAGAACACACAGAACACCCTCTGACACATACAATAAGCTGCACACTTTACTAGGCCATAATATGTATGCTTACTGACAAAAGACACTCCCATAACCTACTGTCCTAGGGACTTAGTGCATTAAACACTGGTTTTGCTATTCCGAATTTCAGAAGAGAGCAGAACATAAACTCCCTAGTTACCCATCCAGCTGTAACAATTCAAAGAAAAAACAAAACAATATGTTAGAGCAAGAAAGGCACTATTCATTTCTTTTAAACTGCACAACGTTTCCCACAAAACACAGTGGAATGAGTTTAAAAGCAGTACTGTTCAAAATCAGACTGCCATGAGCAATTAAAGACACAAATAAGGGTTATAATACCAGAATTTTGTCCAATTCCACTGATGCCCAGTGACATACATTATTTTTGATTTACTTCCCTTCATAGTATGAAAATACAGAATTTGACAGCTATGTCCAAAAAAAAAAAAAAAAAATTTCAGAAAGACCCTTGAATTCTAGGATGCTCATATTTGTACATACCCTCATGTATATGCAGACGTACACCTAACCACACCCCCAAAAAAATAATGTAAGCAGAGACTTTACTCTTGTAACTGAACATGGCTTGTCTCCAGTTGTTCTAAACAATAGCCAAACATTGCCAATGTTGAAATAAATAGTAAAGAATGCATCTTTTTCATTAGCTAACACAGATGCAATGCTTTGAAGGTGCATGCAAGCATGCTTTTAAGCAGGCAAAGCAGCAAGACACTGTCTAGCAAGACAACAGCTGAGAATATGACACTTTCAGAGTCTCACTCTGGCACAGAAAGATAATGATTTTTACAGGACCATATACAGAAGCAAAGAAAGCAAAAAGATGCCTTCTTTACCCATCACAGTAACTCTTAGTACAGTTTGGGAAAGGATAATTAGAAAATATATCGCTCTTTTAATTCGCCTTTCAACACTATTCCAAGGAAAAAATATAAATAGCAATAAAGGCAACAGGTTCCTCCTTTCTGCCTCTCTAAATGACAGGTTGAAATACAGATGAAAACTGCCATTTTCCCCTTAGTTGCATATCCCCTCTTCTCTTTTGTTGGCCGGCCCGGAGTATTTTCGGCCTAACCCACTCCATGATCAACTATTACACATTAAGAATAGCACAATTCCTTAAGAGAATTTTCTTGAATCGAGAGTCTTTTCTTTTTACCTTTTATCCCAAGAATTCATTCCCAGTATACTGAGAAGTAATCTGCAGTAGTAAAATGCTGACTGGGGCTTTTGTGAGGTTGGCTCATCTTGCTCCATAGCCCTCATATTTAAATCATTGAAATGCTTTTCAACAAACTCCCTCTCTTCTGTGTGCTGTTTCAGAATTGCATTAATGACATCGTTCTCCTGCTTCTCTGAGATGCAAACTGGTTGAGGAGCAGGAATGTTGAGTGAGACACCAGTTCTTTGTAAGCATTCAGGACTTGTAACACCTAAATACTGCAGGAGTTCATCAAGAGCATCTTCTTCATCCCTAATTGTATCCCATGTTGGTACAGTGTCTCTAAATTTCCTTTTCACTTGGAGTGTAATTCCATCCCTTGCAGATACATCCTCCACATGCTCAAAAGATGAAAGAGCATCTTCTACTTTATCTTGTTGAGATAACGAAAGTGCAAAAGAGGTTGGTTGTGAAGATCCACATAAAGATGATGGTCCATACAGAATGGCTGAATCCCATGAGTATTTGCCAGATAAATCACGTACTATAATTCTAACATTTGAATTAGCAGATGCAAGTCCAGCAGACAGACCTCCCCCAGGCATGTCATCTTCTGCTTGGATTTGTATGCAGGACACCAGGGATGTATTGTTTAACACAAAGAATTGAAGATTTGGGTTCTCAAAAAGTTCAGGAGAAAGTTCAGGACTTTCACTGTAGGGATTGTCGTTGTTTTCACACACTTGACTAGTTAGCATAGCAGGACCTCCACTCATAGGATAGTGGCCTAAGTGGTTGACTAGATGTGTTATCACAGTACGAGCAGCAACAGAAATTAATCCTTGTTGCATGTGAGTTTTCACTGTGAGAGAAAGAACATAGGTTTTAAAAGGAGAGCTCAGAAAACAACACTGAGATTCACATATTTCTTTTGGTCTCCTCTTCATGAGTTTTAAACAGATGATAAGCACTGCAAGGTTAGTCCAACTCAGTAATGGAAAATATGTATTTTGATCAACACTGGTCTCATATAAATAGCATGAGAAATCATGATAGTTAAATAAGCATCCTCATTATTTTACAGTCTAGCATACCTCCTTTACCATATAGCTTTTTAATCAGTATAGTTCTGAAATATGTGATTTCTTAATCTAGTGAAAATAAATCTTAAATTGCTGATGAAGTAGAGAACAGAATTGTGTTGCAAGAAGGTCATTTTCAACTGCAATGGATTTTTGTATCTATACACATCATTACATTGAGAAAAACAAAGGAACAAAGATGTACAAAGCCTCTAATCCATCTTAATTTCCCTGGGGAGCACATAGCTGTAGGTTAGGTTGAGAACAATACCAGATGATTTTAAAGTACCAAATCAAAGACCAGGCTACCTGTACTGAACACAATCTAACAGTAGCTAAATTTTCAAAAAGCATATCTCACGCCCCAACTGCATTTTAAAAAGTTTCAGGGTGGAAAAACTTGGAGGGAGAAGTTAATCATGCCTACCTTATGTGACATTCATCTTGTGAGATGCACTGATATCTCAATATAGTGTTGCCACCTCCTTCTTTGTGGCATACTTTCCATGTGCATGCAACATTATCTAAATTCACAGAAGCAGGGGAGTTGGAACTAGATGATCTTAAGGTCCTTTCCAACCCTCACTATTCTATGATTCTACACCACACCCAGTAATTCATTGTTTTGGGATTCTTCTACTACGAAATCCACTCTACATTACCCAATGAAGTAGAGACGTGGTCAAAGCAACTGTCAGTCAGGCTGCCCTCAACTAGATCAGGGCATCCACTGAAGAACCCATACACAAAAGTATTACACTGTAACGTATCACAGGTAGAAAACAAAAGAGGATTAACATGGCAAAGCACGTATTTCTGCAGCCTTTCTCTTGTAACAGGACCTGGATGCCCCAAATTTTGGATTAAGAAGGGAAAGACAAATCAAGATTGTATTCCCCAGGATTATATCATATATTTCAAACTATACTAAATGTTGCAAACCGCTGCAAACACTTCCCACTTCCTTCTCACCGAAAATCCATCAAACTAGAATGTTCTGAACCATGTTACTTTTTCATTCAGTATTTACTGAGAAAATGCAACCTTTTGGACATGTAACCATGGTATAACTATCTCATCTCCCTTTATATTGTGTATTTATACACAATAAAAACTCATGCTTAATAAGCAAACTTTTTTTTTTTTTTTTTTTTGCCACGTAAGGCATATGAATTGGTTTATCTGGAAAATAAAGGCAAATTTGTAACACATCCTGACTATCATGACAGAACTTTTTGAAGCACAGGATGCATTCTGCATCTGCAAAAAACACCACTTATATTTGCCTTTTTTTTTTTCCCCCACAAGGTTTGGGTAAAGCATGCAAGAGATGCTTGGGATTCTGGCTCTTCTCTACCCTTAGGGAGCCCTAGATCTGAACTACAAAAACAGAATAATTTCATCCAGTTAACAGTTGGCTAAAACAAGTAACTGGCAAAATCAAGTTCATTTTTACACTATTCCAAACTCAGATAAACTCAAATATTTTAATGAAATAAGGTCTTGAAAACGAACATAAACAAATTCAATATTATATTTTTTAATTTATAACCTTCTTGAGAGTTAAAATTTACAAACACAAAAACATTCAGTGAAGCTGAATTAAATGTCCAGATATTGATAACATACAGGAAATTAAGCTATAGTGCCATCTGCTGAAATGTAAGAAGGAACTGTAAGCAAGACAATGACAAACTACGCTGGGTGCTTGAAGAATAATTTATCAGCGCAGTACTAACCACCACCTGCACAATGCATAGGCTGGCTCATCTTTGTCAGGGTATTTAAGTGTTTAGTGCTTGGCACTGCAACAGGTAAGCAAGGTAATACTCTTCTCAATCTCCTAGGAGCAAAACCATGCAAGCTTCCCAGCTACCTGAAGTCTCACAATCCATAGATTAAATGCCTTCCATTAAGCTTCACTGAAAAACCTGAAGAAATGGCAGGGACCTGTTAGCATATAAATTATTACTAGTACTGTTTTGTCGCAAACCCTAAACATCTCAAACCTGACAAAAGTTGTATTGTGCCTGTGTGCATGAATTTACTCCCTTAGGAGCCTACAGGACTTATAGAAGAGAAAGGTGACACGGTGATTCAAAGAGAGAACATAAAATTTAAATTTGGAAGGTCCATTCCCAGTCCCATCACAGTCTTCCCCTGAAAATTTTGCTCTTGAATTAAAATAGAATGTAAAAGAATTCGGATATAAATCTATTATTGCCTCTTTTATAAGATGAGAAGAGAGAGAACTTCTGAGTTTTCCCTCAGAATACAGTACTGTATCTAAAATTGATGCAGTAAACTTAAATCAGAAGTATTAAAAGAAGGAGATGGAAAATTAAACTCTGATGCAATCTGTTCTGTTGCAATAAAATTAAGCAATCTTGGATAACTTTTGCCACCCAGCAGGTCAGATTTTGATGCTGTTTTCCTCTAGCAAAAGCCAAAACCAAAGTCAGCTCAAAAAAGCAAACCCAGTAATGCTTTTAGAGAGTATGAGAAATTTAAATTCTCAGCTTAAAGGACACATATTAATAATGTGTTCCCAGAAGCACATCTCTTCAATCAGGAACAACTGGACATTCAACATATTAGAACTCTTAAAATGAGTATCTAAACCCTGCTCTTTGTTTCTGGAGGGCAGATCAAAATACGCAATAATGCAAGTCATCATAGCCTTACCACAAACTCTACAAATGAAGTCATAGCATTGCACATTGAAGCAGCTTAGCTGGCTGCTTTGCCAACCTGTCTTCCTGATGGAACACATTTCTGCTCTCTTTACAGTGCTACAGCAGTTTGCTTGGCCAGTGTATTTTATACGTGCACAAGTTACTTGGTAATCTACCAGATGCATGTTATATTAGCTATTTTTCTTAGTCCCTGAAATTACCTCTTCTGTGGAAAGGCTGAAGGTCCATCACCACTCATTTTTATCAGTGGCATGAATATTCCTGAATTTCCTTAAGATCTGTTATTAACTCTCTAATTCAACTTTGGTTGAACAGTTTCTGAACTAGTTATGTAGTGGAAAGAAAGAGTAATGACTGAGGGTAGAATTTAACTCTCCTCACCCTTTTAGCTATCTAAAGAATGATGCGAATGCACAGACTGATTCACCTTAGAAGCCCTGGAGAAACAGGATGAATCACTCTCTGGAAAGTCTTTATCTATTGCATTTAGAGGGAGCCTAAGAGAGTTCAGTTTAGCTTAGCTACCTGTATTTTACATTAGCTTAAGAAAGTCCTGCTCCTTTCTAAGCTTAAGGTAAAAAGAGATGCCGTTACAGAGAACCCACCTCTAGAATATCCCTCACGAAACACAAACTATGCTAATCTGGATTCGCCATGTATAAAGTGGTTTTGTTTTTTTTTTTTAGGGTACTTTTTGTCTTCTTTCAGTAAAAACCCTAGTACTTTGTATTTCTACTTGGTTTTAAATAAAAGCGAAGACTAAACATCAGATGGGAAATACCTTTTCTTCAGAAATATAAATATGTTAGGAAAATTATCAATCTATAAAAAAGAGTTTAATTTATATTTGAAGCAATATGACAAACGGGTGAAAACCCATTAAATCAGTAATTGATAGACCACTGTTATCTATGCAATGTAACTGCTAGCTTCCAATCACAACTAACCCTAACAAATCTGTGATCTATGAAGAACAGGTTTCAAAACATTTTTGTCTGTAATTGCAAAACCAATAAAATCCATACAATATTACTTCCTTATGGCTAGACTCTATTCAATAGTTTGATTTTGCTATGTATTAACATTAGAAGACATATAGCACTTTTTGTTTAATGTTACGTATTTTCATGGTACCAGCTTCTCTGTCAATACAAGGGTCACAAAACCCCCTCAAATTTTACTTTTTCCTAAATGTTTGCATTATAATAACATAAACAAGAAAAAAACTTTGAAGAGAGGTTCCATTGTAATTCTCCCTCATTTATGTTTATGGTCCTGTAATGACAAATGGAAGATCAGAAGCAGGTAAGCAGATCATGGCAGTCTAAGTTAGTGTTTGCACATCTAAACTGCACAGCAGTGTAACACTACACTATCTTTGGAAAAGTGTATCTGCCAGTGTGACACTGAATCCAGGCTTGTTAGATGTGTGGTTAATTAGCACAGAGAACACTTATATGCCTGCACTGTAGGTAGAGAAGGCTGTTGTCAATACTAGCTAGAAGAAGAGCTCATCACCCTTCATGTAGACATGCCCTGTGATTATTTAGATGTATAAAAACACCACAGACTTGTTGTCTTCAAGTTCAGATGATGCAAGAAAAGCTTCCAACTTGTGTCTTTATTGTCATCTGTTAAAAGTTCATTCTGGTTTAAACAAAACACTTTAATATATGCAGCAAAATTTCAAAAATATTTTTTCTGTATCTTACACTGCAACCTGCCACTTTACTTGAAACTTACAAAAAGGAGGACAAAGACAATTTCACAGGCAATCCTAGAACTTGGAAAGTTACTGAAACAGAAAGGTGAACAGAATTCTCTCCATATCACGTGTTTCCAGGGGATTTAAGAAATCTTTGCCCTGCTCTTTACTGCAAAGCTTGCTCCAGCCTCTCGATAGATCCTGTCCCCACAACACAGCTGTATCACTGAAAGTCCTGTCTCTTCGTGGTCTCATACCACATCATACTGTGGCTAAGTGCCCATAAACCTGGTGATAGATCTGACCATGAACAATGGAAAGCATAATCGGGTATGTCAATCACACATAATTAAACTGTTCAAAAGCAGCCTGTCTTAAGAATTCTGGCTTTTTGGTACTTTTGGCTTTACCTGTGACCTGCAGAAAGAATCTAGCAAACCCCACCCTGCTGTTGTAGAACTTCCCTGATTTCCTTACAACTGCCATCCTGCCCATTTCCATTCCTTAAAAAAAAAAAAAAAAAAAAAAAAAAAAAGAGTCATGATAGTACTTTTACTCTACTAAAAGAGGTTGACCCACCAGCATACTGTTCTGCTGCTAGCTTGTACTAATTGACCCCCTGTCTTGATCGAGTCCTAGACTGGTTGTTATCCACTAGCTTTACTTCTCTCACTCCTCCAACAATGCCAGGAAGAACAGATGCTCTGCCATCAGTCAAGCACTGCCAATTTTATTCTCTGCCTGGCAATGTGGACTAGAAGTGCCAAGGTTGCAAGACCATGGTTGCATTATAATGCTTTAGTTTGCCAATTAAATTTCACAATCTGACTTACAATTCCAAAGCCCTGAAACTTTAAAAACATACGGGGCTTCCTTAATTTATCTGGAGAGATAAAAGGAACAGCTGAAATTAGTTGTATTTAGAAATTCAACAAGAAATCATAAAAGAACAGATCATGTACGGAAATGTAAAATGAAGATATCGATGCTAAGGGTTTTTGCAACTACATTCATTTAAAGAGAAATCTATTCAAGGTTGTCTTTTCAGATTGTCATATTAAAAAAGCCACATAGCATTTGCTGCTAACCCATAATTACAGATTATTACAGAATACAAAAGATGCCAGGCATAAAAAGCTACTACAATTCACTATACTGTAATAGAACACGCAGTGGAAGTTAATTTTGGCAAATGCTTTAAATATTAGCTTTACATAATATGTATAGGTGAGACTGTAATTAGGACAGAATGAGTCCTTCGAAGCCTCTTTCATTCTGACCCAGCAGATGATTACTTTTTACTAATAAGACCACAGCCATTTGACAAAAAGCCAACTATAGTACCTTGCTTCATTCTTCAGTAAATTTAATAATTACAGCTCCTCCTGCCAATAGTTCTCAAATCAGACTTGTTCAATCCAATACTGAGCTTATTAGGGGACAGCTCTATGTTTAGAATTCTTTGGCCAAAAAAGTACTTGAGGATGATGAAGCATGCCTTAGACAAGGGCACAATGATTAGCCATTTTCTCTACATAAAAAACAGCACGTAGTCACTACAGACCACAAAATCACCTGCTGTTAGCACACAGCTGCTACAAAGAGCTGCTGCATTTATCTGGTCCTTAATACCTTTAAGGAAGCCTAAATGGAACAACTTAATATGGAGGGAGAATAGCACTACACAGAGTTTCTGGTATCAGTATTAATCTCATCTTTTTCAATTTTCTTCCCAATGTAGCCATTTGATATTGACTAGACACACTGCATAATATATGCTACCCCTTTGCAGCTTAGAGTCTTTATTTTTATTTTTAAGTTGTGAAGAAAATGTTAATTTCTGTGGGCTTTTAAGTTTCTAAGCAGAGAAGAGAATTTCCTTTCTTTTTTTTAGATAACTATAGCTTCAGTGTAAATAGATCAACAACAGCTTCAATGTAAATAGATCAACAACACATTACGATGGGCTATGGCAATTCACAGAAAGCTTTCAATATTACAAGCTCAGCAAGGAGAATGTCCAAAATATTCTCAGAGAAAATTAAGAAAAAATAATTTACTGAAAATAAAATGTCAAGCAACATTTATCCACATTGCAGTACTTAACACTTTTCAGTGACAGAGCACAGAAGAATCAATACCAAATTGATCTTTATGTTGTTCAGAAGAGACTTATTTCAGTTAATCGAACAATAATTGCTCAAAATAATGTTAGCTCATTCCATATTAATGGTTCTTACCTACTGTCTAGGTATAATTTAAAACTTCTGCTTTAGACCAACATTTCAATACTAGAAACCAAGATAAAATCTTTTTGAAGAAAATGTATTTAGGCAACTTGACAAACCTTCAGTGACTGGCTGAAGTTTAGAAGACCTCTCTGAGTCTGGAGAATGCAGTGGTTCTGGCTCCTTCAAGCTTTCTAAATGCATAAAAGGATCATAATCCACACATGCCAAATCAGAAAGGCTTAAAGGAAAATATTTAGGGTTGCTAAAACACTGAGAGCCATAGACACATCCATGCAGAACCTACAACAAAACCAGAATTTCATTACATTAACTACTGAAATTTCTACTTGATAGTTTTATAAGAAATGAATTTTATTTTAATTGAAATTTTTAATTGATTTTTTTAAAAAACAGCTAGGCAGGGCAAAATGTGGGAAAATTTTTGTTGCTTAATGTTTACAGAAACAAACCCTGGTCTGCAAAGAAAATTGTCAAGACAGCATCAACACCAAAATGGAATTTAACAATAAAGAAACAAGAAACAAAAAATACAACAAATCACTAAGCTATATTTATTTATAGATTTCCTATCTTATTTAATTACATATGCTAGGTCTAAGCTGCTGGAGGTTTTAATCCCCTTTGCTTGTGAAAAAAAGAAAACTACAACCTATCTTTGCTATGTGTCCCTAAAGACAGTAATTAGTGCTTTTCCCTTTGCTTACTGCTAAATAAAATTGCTTGGTATCTAAAAGGTACATCCTCCTGTCTTAAATGTATAGCTGGTCTTCTACAACACAAGCATCTACTATTGATATGTCATGCAAAAATGAACTTGATTAAACATCAGAAAATGTAAACCAAAATCAACAATTCCAAATATACCAGAGATCAATCAGGTACAGTAAAATGCACAAGAACTAAGACAACACTCCACATTTCAGCAGTAGAATCGAGGTCAGCTTAGAGAAAACTTCCGTCTGCGTTTTCATGAAAATAGAGGCTAACTCCATGCACAGAAATCCTCATTTAGCAAGTAAAGAAACATGTACCTTATATATACAATTAAGAACGGATCTTTCAGTCTTATCATTTTCTGCTCCTGTAGCATGAAGAGGCTGCAGCAAGGTCTTTAATGGCAAGGCCATTATCCAGTCCAATAAGCACAGAAGTAAAGAAACCACCAACTGGAACAAACACTTTCAATTAAAAAACAATTAAACCAGCACCTGCTACTTCACATTTATCACTGCATTTTACTTCTCTGTTTTACTTTTTTCAGTTCGGTAGAGTCACCGTTATTCGGTAATGGCAGGTCACACTAGCTTAAAAGCCTTTTTATCTTCAAAACCTACAGCACCAGTGAAAATCTTGGCTACTGAGGTATGTAACAATAAACATCCAGACACAGTTTCTCATGGTGGTGAGTCTGTGAGCAGATACTGTGCTGAGGAGAATATCCATGTTTTAAAAATTGATTTGCAGGGTGCTGTTTTCAGATTACACAGGTACAAATTGAGGCTGATCTGCCATTCTGCACGCAAACCACACTGTAAAGTGAATCAAGGATCATGCAAAACTGAACTATTTCAGCTGCATTTAGTGCTGTATAAAAACTCAGAGTTTTCTTCACAACATGTCAATAATGCTATGAAGCACCAGGTATCATCTGAAAGAAATACAACCACTTTCTGTATTGGAGGCTACTCAGTCAGCAAAAGAACCAACTCCCTCTAGGGGATGTTTTTAATGACTGTAGAATAGAATTAGATTAAGACTCACATACACACCAAATTATTAATAACTTACTGGTTTCAAATAATTTTTTAATTTTTAAAACTTAACTGTGGAAGAAACAATTAAGTGAATACCTATACCTGCAAGATTCTCTAAAGTATTTCCCAAGTTAAATAAAAGTCTTTCAGAGAAAATCCACTTTATTTACTAATAACATATAAACATCATACTCATTTCACATAATACAAGTTTGTCTCTCAGAAACACCATATAATAAGCCTAATGATGAAGAGTTCTGAGTATTTATTACATTAAACCAATTTTTAAGAAACCCATTAGGACTACTTTGTCAAACGAGGTATGCAAATTTTTTTATGATATTTGACATACAACAATTAGCATTAGTTCATGGGAAAATTTTTCCATTATGAGAAGCATCCTCAAGTTGAAAGCTGACTAGCTTGGCACAGCCCTGTAGTCTACAAATGCCCCTAACTTCCTGCAGATAGGAGAGGCAAAACAGCTCTGGAGGCCAAAACGAGTAACAGATCAGTGCAAGCTCCTGTGGGAATGTGTAGCTCAGAGCATGAGAGCTGCCAGTGACAAACTGGACCAAAGTGCCCAAGTTAAAATGATCACTGAGTCCCTCAGTCCTAGAGCAAAGCCAAATAATTCAAAAGAGACACAGCTCTCAGGAGGCAGAAAGTATTACTGAGTATCAGGTAAAGAAAGAGCTCATCTTAGCTAGGGGACTCAGACCCATTGAAAATACAAAAAAAGACAGCAATCATTTTGAAGGACTGTGACAATCAAATTCACCTGAAGATTATAGGCTATCTTGCTCAAGAATGTACTTACAATGGAAAAAGCAAAAAAATCATGACCTCATATGTGTTTTGCAATGTACTCTTGAGCTGAGAATATATTTTTACTGTAAGACAAGTTTGAAAAGTCTACATGACTTTGCTTGTAAGTTTACAGAGGGTAAGGAAAAAGAAGACTAATTACTAAAAACAATAAATCTCAAGTAATTTGAAATGCATACTTTCCCACAAATACTCCAGAAATTCACTAGCACAAACAATATATCTGTAATTCTGGAAAGACTATACTGTATTACACTAAAAAAGCTGGATCCTTGCTTTAAAACACAGCTTTGATTTTGTAATAAAGTTATGTCATACACCATTGTAATTAAATAGACACATTAAAAAGAAATAAAAAATATTTACCCTCTTGTCCTGTTCATAAGAGGAAGCTTCTGTACTGGGCAGCAGATGCGTAATAGTTGCGATCAGAATCTGGGGAAAATACAGCGTAGTTTCTTTAAAAATATAAATATTCAAGTTTAAAATAGATTTTTAAGCAGGTAAATGTGACATAATACTAGATCCGTGGTTAAATTCTGTAAAAGTTATTTTGAGGCAAATAACCATATTCCATGCTGCTTTTTTTTCTTTTTTTTTTTTAATAAGACCCTTTTAATTGTGTTTCACAGAAGACACTCAAGGAATACATTCTGCTTGTCTGATACAGGTGCATTAAAGGCAATGAAATTATACAGCTATGACAAATATTCAGGCAGGAAGAAAACTTGATTCAACACACCTATAGGGTGCAGGATGTGGGTTTGTGTACGGGGCTCTCTGAGCTCTAGTAGTTCTTGGAGCTACTAGAATTTGGAAACACCCTGCCTCTTGAGCAACGTGACTGCATAGGATCAGGAAAACGCTTGCTACACTTCTTAAGAAGCTTCCACACAATTTCGCTTCAAGTTACCGAGGAGACCCCTGCAGTTTCTCTCCGATTCAGACTCACAGAGGCCACACTCTGCTTCCTTGTTATTTAAAGTGTATTCAAAATAATGATTTTTGATTTATACTGAAACTCTTTAATGCATATGCAAAATACAACTGCAAAACCATATTTTAAGTAATTGCTTTCTCACTAAATTTAAATAAACATATATGAAGATATTTAATATTAAAAAAAAAATCTGGACTTTATTGACAACATTGTCATGTAAATAATGACAGTTGTAGCTGAGAAAAAGTAAGTATGCTATAGGCATTTTAATACTGAAGTAATGTGAAGTGAATCCCTACTGTTAATATTAAGTAAGATTATGTTTATACTAATTTAACATTTTGTGAAACAGACTTGTCAATACTCTCATATTTTAATTTCAGGGAACTACATTCTACTATTGCATCTAAAATAAGCAAAATTTTCAAATTTTTTAAAATTTCTTACCTGAATAATTCTTACAGGTGAATCAGCTTGATACACTTGAAGTCTATGTACATAATGTATCAGCATGTTCAGCATACTGCAGGCAACTTGCGCTACTGTTTTATTTGGAAACTAGAAAAGAGAACACAGCACAGTAACAATGACTATGTGATTCCACATAAAAGCACACTAGGTGGTAAGGAATTTCAGTGGCAGTTTTGTACCTATAGTTCCTTATGTTCCAGGAACATAAGAGGAACAGAGCTACAATTTTATAAAATTTGAAAGTAATTATTTTAGTCACAAACAATGTTAGCAGCTGGCATCAACAGTTCGGGACAGACTATCAGTGAGCGGCACACAATGAGAAAAAGGGAAGAGGAGTCTCCTAACTAATTTCAGACCTGTTAGTGCAGTATCATGAATCCAGGAAATAAAATAATTAAGTTCTTGTTACCTTCATAATTATTAACACATCACTGCAAAAACCCCACAAAACCCCAAGGAACCAATTCTGAAATCAAGAGATCTTTGTTGAGAACCAAAGGAGGTGAACAGCCACGTATCCAAGTATATAGTACTAACAAAGAGACTACCTGTTCTATGCTAGCGACTGGCGTGTACACCACTTGTCTGGATGGAAATTAATGCACCTTGGCTTTTGTGCTTAACTGCTGTTCTCTGTTATTTTTAAAATGCAGGAGAAAGTTGCTGCACTGGAGCCTGCCTTCAACAGTTAGTAAAATGTGTAAGTTATTGTGCTGGTCAAAGCAGAAGTGAATGTATTTGTACAACTAGTCCCCAGACTTGGAAGTGGATTTACACACTTCCCTACAATTCTAAGAGGGAAAGCAAAGAAAGGAAGAGACAGAAATACACTTTCCTCAATTGTTAATGCACAGGATGTGTAATTGAGCTTTTTCCTTCACTGTGCTTACTTTAAAACATTAAGCTGTGCAACAAATAACAAACACAAAGTGAATTTTACTCATCTAGAACATGAAAATCTTGCAAATCTGAGCTAAAGACAAATTTGAGCTTGAGTGACAACCCAAGAAAAATTAAACTGAAAGCATAACAGTTTGATTGCAGAACTTGAGCTCAAATCCAGATTGCTGGAAAAATCCTTACAAGCTTGCAGGAAAACCCCAGAGTCACTGAAGAGGACAAAAGGTGTGGACAAATCAGAGCAGCTTAACATGGAGTATTCAGACCACTGAACTTAAGACAAAATTACCTGAGAAAAAAAGCTTGGAGACTTCTCAGAGTCTTTTATTCGTTGGTTGGTTGGTTTTTTTTTTTTTTTTTTTTTTTTTTTTAAGGAAGATATTTGGGCTCTAAAATGAAGAGGAGTGAATGATTTTTAGGGGTGGCTTATGCAAATTAGTTAACTCCTTTCTGTTCTCTGGTTGATTTTTTGTTTTAAGAAATGGAAAAGTCAGTAAAGATACAAATTTCACAGAAAGGCTGAAGAGTATAAAGTAATGAATATGATTAAAGCTCTGATCTTGTGCACTCAAGTTTTCTTATTCATGGGAAGAGCACCAGGAAGGAAGTTTTGATCAAGAATATGGGGACTGACCCAAACAGATTGACCCAAACCCTTCATCTGCTTCAGAAACCCAGCACAGTCAATGTATCACATTTCAAAAGAATTCACAGACACTTTAGGACAGTTATAGAGCTGTGTGTCCTGGACAGACATTTTCCTTGAACTCAAGCAGCAACACTGAGTTTATGCTGGATAGCAAAACAATTCACCCCTTCCTAGTCAGCTTATTTGTTCTGATTTCCTTTTCCAAGAGCCTTCAGAGGCATCACAAAGGTGGCTGTGTGATGCTACAAACATTTCACCTGCTGTCCTCTGTCTCTGGAAAATGCTGTATGTATAAAGCATAAGAATTCACTACTTCAATATTTTATATTTAGCAGTGTAACTGTAGACATAATTTTTTAAAAGTTACTTGACTGGGGTGGGGAAAAAAGCAGCTTTTGAGGAATTGGCACTCTGCCGTGTACCTAACACTCAGGGCTCTTCTTGGAAGGGTAGTCTTTCCACACTTCAGCTTTGCAAGGATCCATTGCTTTCTGGATGTTACACTGGTAGTATAACTTTGTCCATACTTGCACATAAACGTAAACATAACCTGTGTTTAGTACTTATTCAACTAAGCCTGAACAACACAATTTTGTGATGTATCCAAAGCATTTCTGAGAGGAGCAGTCGTGAGATGCTGGTTAGGATCCCTTGTGCTTAGACTTCAGCAGAGGTTAACACAGATAAAGCAGTATCGTCACACTGATGGGACAAGCACCAGCTGCATTGAGAAAGAGCTGGAGGACTACAGTTCTGAACATGCTTCTGTATGTCAGAAATAGACATATAGCTGCTACTAACATTCCTATTCAATATTATTTGCTCAACTGTACTTATGAATAAGTTGGACTAGGTCTATAGCTCCTTAACCATTCATTTCTCCTGAAAATAATAATCCACTCTGGGAGTTCAAATCCCCCTCTAGTTGGAAGCCAGGAGATTGCTTAGGTAACAAATAAGAGCTAATCTGTTCCTCTCATGATATATTTATGAACTCTTCTTTTCATGATTAAACTTGATTGTGAAAGGATATCACTGCTCCGAACAGGAGAAAAGCCAACATACTCTGAATGCTTTTGCCAACACAAAGCAAAGCATGAATATGAAGATCTTTGTCTTATCATTCAAGAAGTAATTTATGGTTTAATGTAAATGAGATACAAGTAATTGGTTTAATAAATACATCAAAGAAAAAAAAGAAAAATCACAATGAATGTCAGGATTAAAAATAGTTCAAACTCTGATAAACTGCAGCAGTAAGATAAAACCAGCATCTGCCTAATACCAAACTAGCACAGGAACTTGATAAAACACACTAGTTAAGGGATATTAAAAAGCAAGGGAAAAACCCTGGAAGAGAGTATTAGTGAAGCCGCAAAGGATGAATGTGATTTCACAAAACAGGAAATTGCAATTTAGAGTCTAATACTAAAAGCCCTGCAGCTACCCATTTTAGACATAGACTCAAATCCTGCTTCACAGGATGTGATCAGCTGATTTGCTAAGATATTTTTCAGATTCCTGTTGCTGAAAAGAAAGAACAGTTAGTCCTCAGCATCTGACACAAGCCATGTACAACAGGTGTACACCCGTGTTTTTATCGATGTGTATTTACAGAAAGACTAGATTATTCATTTAATTTTGATGTAAACAAAGAGCATGTGGAAAGGTTCTGAAAACAAACTGGGAAATATTTAGAAAGTTGATGATACTGTTCTGGAACCTGCAAGCCTACAAAATGCTACAAAATATGCATTCCTAATAATATTCTAATTATTACATAAAATAAGAATAAATATGATGATGATTTGCAAAAAGTAGGAAAACAAAAAAATTAGACACAGTTCAGAAATCCACCACTTAAACTGAATTCAGTCGTTTGTAAGCGTTGAAAATGAGACTGTGAAGTAAAGATGATAAAATGTGATCATGACTTGGAAAAGGCAAAGCATCTTTACACATAAAGGCAATATACATCGTAAAAGTGTTAAGTCTCACCTTTAAAGAAGCACAAATCACATTCAATGCTTCCTTAATCTGAGGATGATGTGATTCATGAACTAGCTCCTCACAGATCCAAATACCAAGGCTGCAAAGAGCAACACATCTGTAAAACAATGAGATGTTGGAGAATAAATTATTAAGAAATGTGCTACAAGAATATGCAATTTTTAAGATTCCTGCTATGTCTTGCTGAAGTCTAACAAATATATTTTCGGTATTTTAAAAAGAACTCCACAAAAAACATTTATAATGCTGTAACTTATTTAAAAATTAGCAAGTACCCTGTTGAAGGCACGGAAAAGACAGAGGAAGCACCCTTCTGAGCAACTAAAAAATCCAAGAGAACTCCTACATCCCTATATGCTTTTTGGACTAAAAATACTACCCAAAATTAATCTATGGGGAATCCATACATATTTCTTAAGATAAGGTAAAAAGATGTGGCGGGATGTTCCTCCTCCCCATCATGAGAGCTTGATCATATTTGTTTAGAGCTTCTGAGACAAAGAGAGAGATGTTATCTGTTAATATGTATTTACATTTTTTTAGGCTGACAAAAACCAAGAATGTATAAAGGAGGGATAAATGAATGCTACAGACATTAGACATATTGCGATTATATACTTCTGTTATTGTGCCTTCATTTAAAATCAGGAAATTGAAGAAAAGTATAGAGGTAAATGGATGAAATTTGTTCAGACAAGTTAAGGAGCTAGCTTAAGCAATCTCTGAATCATTCATAATTATCTTCAAGAACACCAGCTGCAAAATATTTCAGAAACAGCTTCAAAATCCAAAATGCTCTGGATAAAATTGGAGAGCAATCCAAAATTGACAAGATGAAAGCTGGTCATGGGAACTGCAAAGCGCTACATCTGGGAAGGAAAAATCATCCATAGAATCAAAACACAAGGGGCTAGAAAGCCTGTGATGTAAAGGAATTATTTTAAGGCTACTCAGAATCATGAAGCTACTAACAGGTAGCTAAAATACATATTGGAATTAGTTCTATGTGATAATGTAAATAAGATTGTCAAGCCATCCTGTTTTGTACATTGTTACTGAAAACTCAATTGCAAGACTGCCTCCATTACATTTTGATTAATTAAATTTACAAATAAAGACAAACATAAGTGAATCTAGGAAAAGAGCGACAAAAATAAAAACCAACTTTTGAAAATATTGCACGTGGATGAAAAGTTGAAGGGTGCACTAAGTCTAGATCACAACTACAGAAGGACATGATAAGAAATCTTCTAACATGCAGTAAGTCACTGAAGAATTTGATTTCCAGTAGAAAAGATTTCTCCTGTATAGTGGTCATAAACCCGACCTGACTGTAAAAATTAGGTAAGCATTGGAACAGTCTATCTAAAGTTTTTGCGTAACTCTTCTTTAAGAAAATTTTCAGGACCGTTTAGGGAAGCTGCCTTACTGCCAGGAATATTCTAAACACACTGCAGCCTCAGGGGAGGAGAAACAATCTACACTTCTCCTACTTCTATTATATGCGCTTCAATATATTTTGAACAAAATAAGAACATAGCATGGATTTCAGAATAAATGTAGACAGTTTGTAGAAGCTGTTTCAGAAAATAAACCTTTATGATACAGAAGAATAGACAAATCTAAGTTTCTGTTACTATTTAAGTTTTCGTCATCTACTAAGAACCATTCCGCATCCGATGACACACTGAGATGCAAAATATCCAGTAGTCTGTAAGGTTTGAACTAAGAGCATCAGTTTCATTATCATTATTCAGACTAGTCTCTGAAAGCCGTGCAGTTATATGGCTACAGTGTTGTTATTAAAGAATCAGACTAACAGCACAAGCAGAAGAGACGAATACCAAGTTAGGCAACCTATTGCTTCTTTTTCAGACTGTTAGCAGCAGGAGAGGTATTTGATTAATACAGTTAATCTTTCCAGACAGAGATCCGAGTAGAACATATTTCAGATAACTGATTTCCCTGAAGGCCAGCTGGGTCAAGTATGTAATGAAACACAAAACACTGAGCCTCTGTGGAAGAGATAAGGAATAGAGATTTATAGTTTGGGTTAACAGTAACAGCACTCAGAGGTGCTAGAGATATACAAAGCTATGTACCTAAACTTCAAGAAATCTAAGTTCTCTCCTAGGAAACTGCAAAGAGAAATTAACTCTACTAGTGGGTGAGCCAACATGGCAAAAACATAATGCAGATCCTAAATATGACCTCTGACATTAACCCAGGTGAACTCCATATTGCTGTGAAGCAGATGGTATGAAAGAAGTTATTACCAAAAAAGGCTGTGGATAAACTGCCAGTGAGGAGTGAGGCAGTCAAGCCCCAGGAGCTGTGGGATCATCATTATCCCCACAATAAAGACAGAAACCTTCTGTCTCCCAGATGAAGGAGAAGGGCACAGGTAACACAAAGAGACATTGGGAATCTATTCCTTTTTAGTCTTCATTTATTATTATTATTACACACTGCAGTCCTACTTTGCATTTTGGGGGCAGCATATCTCAGAAAGACTGGGCAGGCACACATGCCTCTGCTCCTATAAACACACCCTCACAGCCATAGAGGATATGGGTTCGTGCAGCATGCTCCCTTCCTGCTCCCAGCCACACTGCCAGAACTGAGGATACTAAGACTGTGTGCTTCAGTGCCACAGGATCAGTAATAATATTCTGAACCAATAGATCTCAACCAGCTTTTCAAAAGCAAAATGAAAAGTGCAATGCTTTTTAGAATTCAGTTTTGAAAAAGAAAAGGAAAAAATGAAATTAAAATTATCTCAGAACATTCCTTCTGTTCCCTGTGTTGAGAGATACCACTTAAAGCGAAGAACGGGTGAGCCGATGGAAACTGCTCTTGGTATTTCAGGAAAACATTTTAAGTGAGCTGATCTTTCCAGTAACATTTTTCAGGCATACAGATCAAGTATTTTGCATTTGTCAAGTGACAATAAATTAGTTGAGCATATATAAACAAACTGCCCAATTATGCAAGGCATACAGTAATGCTCTTCCTTGGTAGGCATTACAGATTCCTGTTTCAATCCTATATGCAGGACTCTGTAACTGAAAGCCTCTGGGCACGGGTAAGGGAGAACAAAATCCTAAACAAATTAAGAAACTCAAAAGAACACTGGTTCTATCCAGTAACTATCCTCTCTGAAGTTCTGTATTAGATGGAGACCCTTAGGTTTAAGCATCAGAGAACTCACTCCCAGTTTAATGCTTAGCTCAGTATTTTCCACTTCTTTTCCATACCTTGGATGATTTCTGATGTTCAAATTAAATCATGAGGTGTATCAAAAAATAACCATACCTCTTTAATAAATAATCTTGTCCTTCATCAAAGTAAAAAACCCACTCTTTAGTACACAAAATCCCTGAACTGAACATCAAGGTAGGCTGAGAAAGCATACAGCTTATACCTTTACCCATATTTACACCCTTTCCTATCAGTCACTATCAGAGAAAGAATACTGGGCTCGACTAGAAGTTGTTCTGACAGGTGTATGTTCTTTTAATATCTCTATTTACAAAAGAATTTCAATTCACGTGGCGGACCATACTTTTGATAGTGGTGAAGAAAACCATGAATAAAAGACATAAACTTTAAGTTCTCCAATATAACCACTTCAAAATGGTATAATAAAGAAAAGAAGCAACTGATTTAGAAGCTCTGTTTGCATGACATACCGTGCAGGACCAGATGGCTCCTCTCTTGCTGAACTTAACACAGTTTTAATTATTAGTTCCTAAAACAAAGAGGAAAATATGTTTTGCTTTACTAAGAACTCCATCACATGAAGCATCTGAAAATTAGAACTTTATCATAGTACACACAGGCATGCTGCTTAGCTGAGTCTCTAGGTTTGAGGTTGTATTATTTATTTACCACTACTCCATGATTCTAATCTCCCCCCAGATGCTCATTATTCTGCTATCCCCCAATACCTCACAGGTTATTGCTCTAATTTCTGCTGATGAACCATTTATCCAATTCTTGTATATGTATTTCCACAAAATATCAAGGGCAAACAAAATCAACAACTCCCTAAGGCTAACTTCGGTAAATAGTGCTGAAGAACAGAAAGAACTTATTACTCTAAGTATTTTTTCAAAATTATGCTGGATTAAAATGTCTTTGGAAGTGGCTGCATAACAAGTGACAACAGTGCCTTAAGAACAATGTCAAGAATTTTGTCTCAACTGCAATGAAATATCCCTAAAGCTGTAGGTTGCACTCAATAAAGCTGAAGAAAAAGACGTTATATGATAGAGATAAGAAAGAAGGAATTCAAAATTTAGTCTCCAAAAGGGAGCAAGGCATAAGCAGATTCCAAGCCATTATTTGCCTCTAAACTGAAATAGCTTCGAAACTTACAGGGAGAGCCCTTCTTAGAGACAGTAATCATACGTGACACACATACAGCAATTAAACACACAAACTGAGCTCTGCTCAGCTGCAAGACACTGACACACTACTCGTCTCTGTGTTATGACAGAGAAGATAACGTTTCCATTAGTCTCTGCTTTTCGCCTAAGAGGACATACTGATGTATAGAGGTTTTCTAAACACTAGCAAATTTTGCCAATTGTGAATTATCAATGGATTAAATAAAGTATTTTGAACCTCTCAATCTCATCATCTCAGTTGATCAAATCTGTGAGACCTGCTCATCAGTGAAATAACTCATCATTTTCTTCTACAATCATAAAGAAACACTTTATTATTACTAGCAATTGTAAAATATGTTTAGTACTATAAAGTTTGACAAGATTTTTTGTGATCTTAAGCCTTATAATCTATTTGAAATTATTTCTGGAAAAAAAATTAGAATCTTAAAATTTTAGTTAGCATTTCCTGCAAAAACATCATCATTAAACATACACTTGATAGCTGAATACCATTCAAATATTCTTAAAATTCCTACCTTAACATCTGTAAACTGTGACACAGCAATGTCAGGAATATTAGGGTGAAGAGCTGGCAGTTCATGATACAAATTGGGAAAACAGACTAGAGATCCTAAAAGAACTTGTGCTTCAACTCTTGGCGCCTAAAAGAACAAAAATGTGGGGAGAAATACATATTCTTACTGCAATCAGGAAGCTGACTGACATATCTAGCTGCCTTAAAAAAGAACGATGACTGAAACTCTACACAGCCTTTCTCTCTCTGAAAATCCTGTAGAGCTGAGCAAACCAAGAACACAGCCCCATGAGACTGCTACTCACGCACACTTCCTGGGTCCCATTTGCCAAGATGGACAAAAGGACACAGAGAAATTGTTAGGACTACAGACAAATGACTAAGCTGCTAACTAGGCTTAGGTCTAACATTCTGCTAATTCATCAGAACATGGAAAACAGAACATGACATGAGTCATTGCTGGACATGACAGGTAACAGCCCAAGATGTTGACAAAGGCTTCCGACAGTACTTTGAGGGAGCGTGCGTTTTATTTGGTTAAAGTGGGAATGATGTGAGAAACAGTCAAAATTCATAGACAGCTGGAGAGGAGTATTGGGGAGCCTTGTGGGAGTATAGTCATGCAAGGCCAACAGCACCTAGGTAATCATATCAGTGCTATATAAGGCTTGGATAGCAATACCAGAAAAGTGTTCAAAAAGTGCTAACACTAGCAGATTTGAGTGATCAAACATGACCAAAGTCACTGCATATCAGAGATATGGAGGAATACACACATTTTTAAAATAAAGGTACAGTTAGATGGATGCTTATTTTAAAACATTTTAAAGCACAGAGAAATGGCAGTCAATTCTGAGAACTCAAGTAAAAGTCTCTGCTTCAACAGTAATTTTTGCATTCCTCACATATTTTCTGGAGAGGACTTGCCTGTGTAGTGTTCTAGAATAAACCTCTGACAGTATGGGTATTTGCTAACCATTAAATTGAATTCTGGGGTCAAGTTTACATCCTAGTCAAGGAAAAACACTGCTAAGTTTTCTCTCAAATCCTTTCAACTCACACATAAATTAAAATTAACTGATAGATACTTACATTGAGGAAAGAAGAAGCTGCCACTCTTCCTGCTGCTACAATGAAATCCATAATGAGCATGGTGGCACCAGGCAAACCAAGTGAAAAGAACTGAGGAGAGCAGTGCTTGATGATTGTATTGACAATATCCTTGCAGAAGGAAAAGGAAGAAAAGTAAAACAAGAGTATCAACAAGATGAACAATGAATAAAAAAAGGCAGCTGATTACTAAAGGTAGAAAGTAAAAATGCAAGAAAGCAAATGCTCTGTGGCAATTAAGACAGTCATTACTGAGCAGAGTAGCATAAAAAGATAAATTCCTTAAGTACACTCATATTAATGTAAACAAACTGTGATATATTAAATAGATCCACCTAAGCTTGGACAATATTTTACAAGGTAAGTGCCAGGTCACATTTTATATTCATTAATATTTAGCTTTTAAAGTTCTATAGATGATTAGCCATTTATTTAAATATGTACAAAAGAAATACAGATAGCAAGGTATTATACCTCCATGGTTAATCCTCTCCAAGTATTATCTGACTGTAACTTTAAAGAATGCATTACGCTCTTCCATATATTGGTATGTAACCAAAATATAAAGAAAGAATTACAATAAAGTGTTACGTAACACCTCTGCTATATAGTTATACAACATAGATTATGTTCTTGTAGGTGAGGAAGCTTTCAAAATTAACATACAAGATGCAGTTTCTTAAGAACTATTAGAAAAAAGTATAAACCAATTAATTCTTAAAAAACATCTCAAGTTCAGAGAGGCAAAAAAGAAAACCCTTTTTTGCCTTCAAATAGCAGTGATATCCAACAGAATGGCAGTATGCCATAGGAAGATTTGCAATTCAACAAGAAAAGCAGTGTAAACTGGTTGTTAAAGGACAGAAACTGGAGGTCTGTCCGATCCATAGACATCTGTGGAATAATTTTGTACCAGGACTAGTTCTGTTTTGCAGAGTTAATGAAAACAGGGTTGTCTGAATCTTTGATCTCCCCATGCTTCTAACAGTTCCTCAAAGAAAATCACAAAGCCAACTTTTTCGCATTTCTGATGCCAAGCCTTTAAGAGTGTTTAAGCCATACACTATTTTCAGACTTGTTCATATTAAAACCTATGAAAAAGATCTACCCCCACTGATTAGATACACTCAGTATGCCCCAGTTTGCTGGTTCCTGTACTTGCTGGATGAACTACTTCAATGTAATCAGCACAATTTACTTTCCCACTAGCTAAACTGTTACATCAGGGAGCAAGTAAGAACTATAGACCTAAGAGATCTGCTTCTTTCTCTTTCTTGCATGCTTCAGTCTGTAACATACGATCAGTAAAAAATGAGAGTACCTTTTCTGCCCTCATGTTTGCTTGAAATGGACTCAAAAAACCCCCTCAAAACAATGCATTTATGATTACAACCAAAGGCATTTTATCAAAGTTTAGAAAAAGTATCAGTCACATAACTGTTTTCAAATCACTCAGCTGAATCCATTCAGCATTTCTGATAAAACAATAATATTATTAGTTATAAAATCTGTATTAACCTGAATTTTGCAACTGAACTTACCTGATCAACATGAAGAAGTCCACAGTGCATTATATTGTAGAAATGAGTTAAAAAATCCCTGTTTGGAGAAACATCTTGTCTTCGCTTCATTGTCTTACAAATGAGTTTATAAGCGTGTAGCTTTCCTTGTTTGTATTTATCAGTCAGCATTGTTGCCTACAGTATTAGAATAATATTTATTATTAATAACTCAAATCACATCAAAACCTCCTCTACACCTACATGAACTTCTATTTCTGTTTCACTATTTAGCACTCAAATTTACCTTGAACAGCCATGGTGTTAGAATTCTTAGTGGTGGAATTAAAACTGGTGGAGATGGTGAAGTTAGGTTATCTGTTGATATACCAAGATTGTCTCTTATCTGCAATTATTAAAACCACACAAACAAAAGATAAATATTTAAGGAACATATATAAGGTGTTGGGTCTTTTTCTTCTGAAAAATCCTGCCCTATCAGGTCAGGTTGGAGAAGAGGTTCAGTTCTTTTACCTTGGCCAGATTCTGCCATAGTTCACACAGGTAATCAAAAACCTGAGCATGAATCTCTGGATCCATGATGCTGTTGACATCTCCCAAAATTCCTAGCATTCGCCTCCACATCACAGTAGCAACATCTGCATGCCACCCTGTAAGTGTTCCCCCAGCCATCACACTGCAACATTCTGAGGGGAATTCACTAGTTTCTGTAATGGAAGAAAAAAGTATAAATGAGACCTACTTCTCCAGCAAATGTAATAGTTATAACCCAACTTTTCTTGCACAGCTTTCTTAATACCAAGAGGAAAAAAAAGATTCGGCTTTCAGAGTAAGATATTTCTTACCCATTCAGCCATCTCAACACTGGATTTAACAGTATGTCAATTATCAAACTCTGCAGAAGAAGAATTCTAATGTGTCATATATTTTTCCATTAATAGCATCTAAGGTCACTACTGGAGCCCTAGTATGGATCTGATGGACCTAGTAAGTCCACTCCGTTTCTAACTGCTGCCTTACATTCTTTGGAGTCAACAAATGTCCAGAACTCCACTTGCCTGCTTCCATGTAAGTGTACATTTCAAGTTTACATTTTTCCTAATAAACAGAAACACTTTTCCACATAATCTATTAGAAATGTATTTTATTGCAAATTAACAAGAAATGTGAAAGTAAACTTGCCTCTAGCTGCTGTTCTTTAAGCAGTAAATTTGTATGAATGGAGAGGCAACATTCAGTACGACAGCACCACAATCTAACCCTTACCTAGCTCTCTTTACACAGCAGTGTTATACAAATGAATGTTCTTTTTTGTGTAGAAGATGAATAATCTCATAGAATCATAGAATAGTTAGGGTTAGAAAGGACTTTAAGATCATCTAGTTCCAACCCCCCTGCCATGGGCAGGGACACCTCACACTAAACCATGTCACGCAAGGCTCTGTCCAATCCAGCCTTGAACACTGCCAGGGATGGAGCATTCACAACCTCCCTGGGCAACCCATTCCAGCACCTCACCACCCTTACAATAAAGAACTTCCTCTTTATATCCAATCTAAATTTTCCCTGTTTAAGTTTTAACCCATTAACCCTTGTCCAAATCTAGACGTCCATACAAAGAAAACAGGGATCAGTGTTGGGACTGGTTGTGTTCAATATCTTTGTCAGCAACATGGGCAGTGGGATTGAATACGTCCTCAGCAAGTTTGCCAACGACACCAAGCTGTGTGGTTTGGTTGATACGCTGGAGGGAAGGAATGCCATCCAGAGGGACCTTGACATGCTTGTGAGATGGGCTGATGCCAACCCGATGAAGTTTAACCACGACAAGCGCAAGGTCCTACACCTGGGTCAGAGCAATCCCAGGCACAGCTACAGGTTGGGCACAGAACAGATTCAGAGCACGCTACGGAGAAGGACTTGAGGGTGATGATCGATGAAATAAAGAACATGAGCTGGCAGTATGTGCTTGCAGTCCAGAAAGCCAACCGTATCCCGGGCTGCATCAAAAGGAGTGTGACCAGCAGGTCGAGGGAGGTGATTCTGTCCCTCTACTCTGCTCTCATGAGACCTCACTTGGAGCACACGCAGTTCTGGTGTCCTCAGCATAAAAAGGACATGGAACTGTTGGAACAAGTACAGAGGAGGGCCACAAGGATGATCAGGGGACTGGAGCACCTCCCATATGAAGATAGGATGAGAAAGTTGGGGCTGTT
>JANRGW010031857.1:0-26051 GCA_024733675.1 Psilopsiagon aymara | reverse complement strand
AGGCGTGTGTGTGAAGCGGGAAGTGTTTCTGGGGCCGCTTACTGCCTGACACAAACGCGAGGCGGTGGTGTGTCAAGGGTAGTGTGCGCACTGAGAACAGGGGGTTGAGCCCTCAGGTTGTCCAAGAGCAAAGAGTAGCTTTTAAAATCATGGAGTCACAGATTGGCTTGGGTTGGGAGGTACCTTGAAGTTTATCCAGTTTCAAGCCCCTGCCAGGGGCAGGGACACCTTCCACTAGACCAGGTTGCTCAAAGCCTCCTCCAGCCTGGCCTTGAACACTGCCACAGGGATGGGGCAGCCACAGCTTCTCTGGACAGCCAGTGCCTCACCACCCCCACAGTAAGGGACTTCTTCCTAATACCTGATCTAAATCTCCCCTCTGTCAGTTTAAAGCCATTCGCCCTTGTCCTGCCTCTAATTGTCCTTGTAAAAAGTCCCTCTCCAGATTTCTTGTAGGCCCCCTTTAGGCACTGGAAGCTGTCCTAAGATCTCCTCTGAGCTTTCGCCTCTCTGGGCTGAGCAAGCCCAACTTTCTCAGCCTGTCTCTATAATAGCAGTGTTCCAGCCCTCTGATCATCTTCGTGGCCCTCCTCTGGACTTGCTCAAGCAGGTCCATGTCTCTCTTGTTTTGGGGGCCCTAGAGCTGGATGCAGTACTCCAGGGGGTGTCTCACAAATAAAACTGATAATAATCTTCTATTACTGTGTATACTGTGATTTCTCAGTGCTCAGATGACAGAAGATAGCTGAAAGTGACAGATTTACCACATCCCTGTTCTAATGGATGTAGCTGTAACAGGCTTTATCTTTAAAGGTGCTTCTCTCTTTGTGTTTCTGAATATTTTCTGCCCCGTATTTTTAGTTTTGTATAAAAGTTTAAGAGTAACAATAAATTATGTTGAGCAAGCAGGATATATGGGATGGGTCATAAACCTGCACATTCTGTCCATTTCACTCATGGAGCCTCTTTCTCTGAGTGGACTTTTTCTTTAAGCACTGTGTAGCTTTTTGGCCTCTGTTCTACAGCAGATCTGGGTGTTTAGCTCAAAGAGTGGTACTATGGAGCTCAAAAAGCTTGTGTTATAGCCTGCTTCTTGCCCTTCCCAGGCAGGTTCATCTCTTGCTTCCAAAGTTTGGCTTCTGTGCCAGGTTGTAATAAACAGCATCACGAATGCACTTGCATTCTGGGGGATTGTGTTCCTTTTTTCAGCAAGCCAGAAAGCAGGAGTTAACAGCAGTTTCTGTTCTCTCACCTGAGCTTGTCTTTTGAATTTATGTTGTTGAGAAGGGGAGAAGAATCAGTAATAAAATTTATTCTCTGGGATCATCATTTATCCACTCAGTTAATAGGGTCGAAACTAAAGATGGAAGGAGACTTTTACAAGTAAAACAGTAAGAAGACCCCCAGACTTGTGGGAGTTAGCAGTTTATTTGCCTTGTATCAAAAAGCACAGTGGCATCCATGATGTCTCCTCAGACTCTCATCTGCTATTCAGGCCCCCTAAGGTTATCCCCAGAAAATACCCAGATGGGGTGTCACCAGCCTCCTGTAGGCATTACCACAGGGGGCTGGCATACAGTGCTTATATACTAGCTTTTATTATCTAATATTAATGTTACTTTTAGACTATGGAGTGGTTCCATGGTGTTCATTTACTGATGAGCCCTCTGTAGAGCTCTCTTCTTTCAGATGTGGTGGGTTCTGTCCTGCCAAATCATGCTACAAACAAAAAACCTTTTAAATAAGCAAAATAATTGAGTGTTTTAAAGGTTCTAGGTGACTGGGGAAATTAAAGAAGCAATGCTAAGGGCTGTTTAAAGTAAATCTGTGATGGCTTCCACAATCACCTAGTTTGAAAGACATCCAGATGAAAGGTTCAGGTGTTACTACATCCCTTCATCACTCCATCCCATGAACACTTCATTCCAATGTGTCTGCCTTCCCGGTTAGAAGATGGAAAACAGCAACATGGAAAAATTAAATAAAGTGATGGTGTGAAATTTCCTTTGAAGATCTAGTATAAAAGGTGTAAGAGCTGTGGCTGAGACAGTGGTCCTGTTGCACTACAGAGGCTACCTCGTCACTGTGGGGCTTGCCACTGACACACCTGGCTCTTCAAAGAAATGTTGTACTGAATGACGTGTGAATTAACTACCAGCTTGTGGTAGGTAGGCTTGGCATGAGCAATCTATTTTGGCTGTAGGTTTGGAAGCACTGGCTCCAGATGCTCCTCTGCTCATGAGACACAGGAAGATGTGCACCTTTTATGTCACCTAAAGGAGACTTGCTATTCAGAGCTACAGAACAGCCTGTGTAGAGCATTAATTACTGCTTGACTTACCTCTGCATAGTATATTCCTTCACAACCATTCATAGACATTGGTTTTCATCCCAGTGGGTCTCCGTGCCATGTCGCAGAGACAGGGAGAGTGTTCACCGTGGTTGTCTGACACCTCGCTTAGAAGTGCCATTACAGACAAGCCCTGCCAAAGGATGACGGCAGTGCTTCTGCTCTCTTTGAGCCATATCTTTGTTATTTGCAGGATTTTTTTGCTTGTCTGTGGTAAAGGAGCCGTTTTCTGTTCCTTGGGACAGAGCAGATTGGCCCTTAGCAACGGCTACACTATAGATGTCCAGGGTCATGTTCTCCCACACCCGTTTCCCACCTTCTATCATTGATTATTAGGCACAAAAGCAAATGCTGTGCAATACTGCCTGTGAGTGGGGGGGTCTCTGTCTGTGGTTGAGCACTCTCTTGTCTGAGGTCTGTGTGTGCCCTTTGGGGAAGCAAACTGATTTATGTTTCAGTATACCTAATTGAAGGAAGAGCTAATTGTCCTCTTTACTGATGGAGGAATAGTCAGAGGAGGGTCTGCTGATGGGAGGGAGGAAAAAAGGAGGAAGGAAAAGAGAGGAGACTTTCAAGGCTACACGCAAAGAAGGTGAACTAATAAAGTGATTTGCCATCATAGTGCATGTCTTGCATTTAACTGCTTGTAGTCTGACCCTTTCTTGTTTAGGGAGAGAGAAACAAAGCCTTTGTGGTCTCTGAAAGAGAAGGCTTAGTTTGAGAAAGTCAAACTCTCCTCATGCGACTCTGTTTGCACTTTGTGGCCGTGCTCAGTCTCCTCAAGACGAAGCAGTGTGGCAGTAATCCTCGTAACTGTTTTCAGACAGGCCCTGGCCTTCCAACCTGTAGGGATGTTGGCCCACAAGCCGTAATGGCAGGCACCCAAGACCAGCAGGCAGAGGCAGAATCTTTTCCTGAGTCCTCTCTGACACCCCCCGGTTCTTTTTCCCTTTCTATTTTCTACAGCGTGGCTTCCTGCCAGGCCAGCACCCCGGGGAGACAGAGCCAGGCAAGGTCAGGCCATGCTCTGTGCAAGCCGCCATGGGGAGGCAGCGGTGGGTGCCAGCAGCTAACTGGCGTGCTCCTGGGAGCAGCTAAGGCAGTTACTGTTTGCTGGCACCCTAATTATATTCTCGACCTTCTCGGCATTCCTTGTCTCCGGCAGGAATGTCATGAGACATGAGCTGATATTTTCTCCAGCTGTGGCTGGAGAGCCCATGGGGGTAGCTGGACACGGCAAGGGCCACAGCCGGTTCAGGGGTCTCTGAAGGCCACTTGGACAGCACCACAGAGGGTCAGGAGAAACTGTTCCCAGCCCCATCACAGGGTACACTGTGTGGGGGCCAGGGGACAACCAGCCCTGCGCTGTGTGGGGGCATGTGGCCACAGATAGCAGGAGAGGGTACACGGAGCCTCAAGGAGAGGAGACAAGATGAGGTGGGCAGGATTTAAAGGGCTCACAAGGTATGTGAGACCTTAGGGCAGGCCAAGCTTTATGGATACATGATGCTGGAGATTGCAGGATACTTAAAAATACAAAACAGCCTGTGAGATAGACATTTTGTGGGCTGGAGAAGCCGTACTTCTCTGAGACCATCATCTGGATCTCTTCTGCGGTCCAGCGTGAGGAGAGGTGAAGCAGCAGAGTCGGGGGGTGTCAGTCACAGGTATGAGCAAAGCCCTACCATCATACCTCTCCAAGTCTTTTTTAAAAGCAGTGGCTGCTCAAGTGTTTCATCAGGAGAGATGTTTAAGGCTGTGGTCCCATATTCAGCCTTGCTCTGTCTAGGTGGCTCATATTCAGTCATGCGTGAGTACCCTGGGGATGTTCAAAATCACACACTAAACCTTTTTTAGTTAAGGAATGTTTTTGCAGCTTCGTAAGAACAGCTTTGGTGGCTTTCCAGATGGACGGATGAAGCATCTTTTCATGACATTTGAGTTTGCCCTGGCCTGATGAAAATAATGATCTCCTTTTAAATACTAAGTATCTAACAGGAATGCTGAAACTTTTAGAGTTGGTGTGGAAAAAGTATTCTGACCATTGTATTCTCATGTCAACAACACTTTGAGGCACTGTAGAAATAGTGAGCTTGTCTTGCATCATATTATGGATACCCTTGGATTTCATCAACTTCAAGTTAAAATGGTTGGCAGCATCATGCTCATAATTCACAACCAATTTGCCTGTTGGATTAATTTCTCACCAGGAGGTATATTTTGCTTGTTCCAAATGAGAAGAGGACTTTAGATCAAGTCAGATTATCAGAATTAATAAAACACAATCGGAATCATTAATCATATGCAAACTGTTAGAACTTTACTTAAAGTAATTAAGAGTATGAAAGCCATTAGACAATATTGTAGCACAGATCCCCCCAAAGAAAGCAAAGATCGTTCTTTTTAACAATGCAAAACCGTACATCTCTGTAAACACATAAACAGCACTCAATTGTAATGCAACATGTACTTTTATACTTTTGACCTTAGCATTTTAAAAATGTACGAAATTTTAACCTTCATTGTATTTTTTAGAGTTTAAAGAAAACCCACGTTTAAAGCAAAGCAAAATGGCCATTAAAAACCGAACTAGTAGCTTTAGGATGTGCACAAATTACAGAAAGCAACACTTATTTTGAAAGAAATCAACTGGAATTCTACAAGTATGACAGAAAATGATGCATGAGGTAACATTTCATTTAAAGTCTAGGATCCCTGTACTGTAGTCCCAAATGGTGCTCTGGCTTGACACCTACAGTCCTTGCAAAATTGACTTAAGTAGTTAAGGATAGCTATTAGGCACACTGCTTTGCATAAGGACAGCTTTATCCTAAAAGAAAGAATCTGAATCTGACACTGAAAGATATTCTGAAAGAAAACCAAATGATACCTCTCAGGTGAAATATGCATTTGCCTAGTTTTCAGTTTTGCCTTCCAATTACAGAAATTAACTGGAAAAAAAAAAAAAAAAAGGTCCTTTTTCTCTCCAGAAAGGTATTTAGAGAATTGACTTTAATCCCAATGCAAGTGCAGCATGCCCTGAAGTGTAGCCAGCTACTGCTCTTGCCTCTTTCAGTGTTGTAAGCCTGCTGAGAACAGGACAAGACATTGTCCTGCAGAATAGGCCATGGTCAGAGGGCCAGGTCAGGAAAAGACAAGGTTCCCCAATGTCCCTTCCACTTTTTCCCAAGCAAGAGTCTTCAGACTTCGGGCTGCCTTTTTTTTACAATGCTGCATCCAGACACTAGTCCCTGCTCTCAATTTTAAAAGTATTTTCATGAAACTAAAACCAAGTCAATTTTAGAGAACCTAAAGGCACAATTAGAACATGCAAATACGATTTCAGTATTTTTAGGCATTACTGTGGTGTTATTCCCTGTAGGATCCAAGCATCTCATCAGCATTAGTGAATTCTATTCTTTTAGCAAGAGGTGCTATACTTATATACCCTGTAGTATATCTCTACAAATGGTGCTATCTGACCTCACACGATGTGGTCAAAGCTATCTTGAAACTTGGTTCAGAAACTGCATCTCCTTTGAGATCACTGAGAGACTTTCTGGAGGTTGCCTCTATACAATTTAGTTCTCCTCCACAATGATTTCCTGCTGTGAAGACAAAACAATCCAAATAGTTCTCATCTTCTACTCTGTCCTTCAGCTGTCGCACAACCTTCGTAGTTTCTAGAGTGACCTTGTGGCTGGCCCTGCTTAAGTATGCAAAAGTGGAAAGAGCAGGGTATGTGAAGCTTGCTTCTCCGTTGCAAAAACCATGACAAAGTTTGCTGTCTTTTGTGCTCCTAGCACTATAAAGTTTGTCTTTATCTAGTAACTAGTATCTAGTAACACTGCCCAATAACCTTTAAAGGCCAGTGAACCTTTCAGTAAAGATGGTCAATATAGGGGTTACAGCTCTCTCTACCCACTAGTATGGTCCTAGAAGGGTGATGCAGTGTGTGGGGATTGCAAAAGACACTTCAACTCCTTCATTTGTGCCTCTTTCTCTCTCTACATATACAAACTCACTGCTCCACACTCACTTGCTCACATGTGCTCCTCCTCAGGGACTCCCAGAAGCTTTCTGTCCAATACGGATAAAGCAAGGCTTTCCCAAAGCTTGGGAACACTGTGAGGCTGTGCTGCCCAAGCATCATTTTAACACATTTCAGCCATTCCACTATTCAGAGCTGAGTCCTTGGTCACCATTTTGGATTTCTGTGTCCTGTGGTAGCAACATGCTCTGCCAGCATTGCAGAACAAATAACACAAGCAGCACAGAAGGCTCCAAACACTGTCTGTAATCTCAGCTTCAAGTCCACCAGCAACAGGGAACAACTATTTCTCCTCCTCCTCCCAACAGCCAGCTCTGGGAAGGATCATTGCCACCAGCTCATGCCCAGTGGAGGAATGACAAGCCATCACACCACATATTTCAAAAAGAGCTCTGTGCTTTCTGCCTCAAGCCACCATCCCTTTCAGCACATGAGCTCTGGAGTCCTCCAGCCATGCCTGTGTCTCTTACCACAAACTCTCCAGAGGTTCCTGGCTACAAAAAACAAGGGTAGAGGCAGCAACACCGAAAGCTTATCAAAAACAGCAAAGCAGTAACAGCAATGTTACGAAACATCAAAACCTGACATGATCTAAGCTTGACTGCCTTTGTGATGGTGGTAGGGTTTCTGCCCAGTTTAAAAACACAGGTTAAATTTTGCATCTTGTGCGTTTCCTTTTGAAAAATATACAAGATATTGCAGCTAGATTTTTATTAAACCTAAAGTAAGTGAAGTGCACTTTGACCTATGTTAGACAGTGATCAGATTTATTTTAAAACTTACTGATGGTCATAAGTAAGGGTATGTCATCTACAAAAATGCGTATGTACCTTCAACCTCTTTGGAGGCTTTGCTTTTGCAATTTTGTGGTCCTTGCAAACTCTGCAGATAGAATCATTTGATCTAAGTAACCAGTAAACTTATAGCCTGTAGCCTTGCAACTGTTTCCTTATAGCTCAGGAAGGATTTTTGATTTATAGTAATAGGACAAATAAAAGCGGAGTTACATTAGTGCCGCTTCAGAGAGCAAACTACAAAGTTGAGCAATGCATGTTAGTTCCAGGCTCTACTATTTTCTGCATGTGTACATGTACTTTGCTTTCCACCAGGCACTATTCTCATTAAAAGTTAATGCAATTAAAATGATTTTTTTTTTCTTTTTTACAGTTTCCTTTTTTTTTTTTCTTTGCTCTTATGTTGCATTTTTGCTGAATTATGGATAAAGCTGTTGTTCCAATTTTAAAATACATCCTTGCCTAAGAGGGGAATTACATGCTCTCATTTGTAGATAGGCCAAGACGTTTCATTATATAAATGCAAGTCTTTACTTTGCATTACCTTGATTACAAAGGAAGTTATAAGAAAGGGTAGATTTTTTTGTTTTAATGCTGAATAATGCACATGGAGAGGGGAGGAAGCAGGTAATAGATGCAATTGCTTGCTAGTTCCAGGCGGTTTTGCTTAGAGAGTTAATTAGAAAAGTGCAGTACCGTGTTCAAATATCTAATGTGCAGATACAATAGCTTATTTTTGCTTTGCCCTCCTTGTGGGCTCCCAGAGGGTGGGAGGGTACTCTACAGCTGGCTCTGCAATAAGAAAGGCTTGTCATCAGCAAAAGAATCTGTGAAGCTCAGATTTTTGCTCAGATATCTGCATTGTTGAGCCCTAGTAGGCACTGTCTCTCAACCCTAACTGCAAGCCTAAAACCGGCAAGCATTCTTAAGACCCTTAAGAGGAAGGGACCTCTCTAGGTTCCTGACTGAATCAGAGAACAATTTAGGTCAGAAGAGCACTGCAGTCAGTCATCTATCCCCAAAGCAGGGCCACCTTAGACACTGGATCAGGCTGCTCGTGTCCAGCTTAATTTGAAACTTAATGGATTGTCCCTGTTAATCAGGCTCTCCAGCTCATTAAGCTATACATTTAGTTGTGAAAATACATGAAGTCTTGTGTTGCTTGGTGCTTCAAACTGTTCTGTGCTTCTCTGGGGATGCAGTACTAACTTTGCTGGAAAAGTTTGGGTCGTGGTCTTATGGATCCTTACAAAGTCACAAAGTGGCTGGAGTTAGGTAATGAACTTCGACTATTTTCATTCTTGTTTTTAAATAGACTCCCAGCAATTCCTCCTACTTCATGACTCTCCTTTTCACCTTAGCAAAAAGATGAGTAAAAAACAGTCCATCAAAGAAGAGTTCTGTTGTAAGCTACCTTTTAACCACAGTACTACTCAGCATTCAGAGAGCATGACAACTACATTTTCCTTTTCAAAATGCCAGTAGAGAAAGTAAGCCTAGCAGGAGCCTTCAGAAGAAAATACGGAAACATCTGAAGATGCTGAACTAGGAATGACAGAAAGTAAGGATGAGGTAAGACTAATAAATTGATTAGAGCACTGACAGGCTTGGTAATACTAAGGAAAGCTATCTCCTCAGGACTACAAAGACAAAAGAACACCTAAAATTATACCCCAGTTCTCCTGTTTTACTGGGAGGATATCTTGATGATGAAATGCTGAGACTGAAGCTAAAATGCCCTTCTGTGGAAGTACGCACTCCAAGCCAAGCTTAAAGCTTGATTTCTCTGCCCCCGTATTTTGTCTTTGGCCTTTTTGTTCATAAGTTGCCAATTACTGAGGAATCTGGCAACAGTTTTGCTGAGGAGTGCATCTATGCACTGACAACTGAACTTGGCTCTCCAAAGCGTATCTATGCAAGCTGTTCAAATCAAAGGGCTCCCCTGCACCTTGCATCCCCCTGCTGCTCTGCACTGCTGCTATAGGTTAGGGCCATGCTTGGACCGAGTTTCCTGCTAAGCTGACAGTTCTGCCTCCTTTCAGGACACTATCAAGCTGCAACTAAACATAGTGTGTTTCAGGGTGCAGAATGAATGTGGAGCTCCTCTTCCCACTGAGGCTCTTACACAAGCTCCCCCAAGCTGCTCTGCACTGCATCCCTCTCCACAGAAGCTTGCTCCCTTAAAAAAAAATGGCATTCTGCATTTGAATTCTAGTAAAAAAGCAAACATGAATGAGGGAAGGGAATCCTAACATTTTGTGGTTAAGCTGATATTTGGGAAATGCCAATTTGATACCAAAACTGAGATAATTTTGTCTTGTGTTTAAGAGATGTTTATGTGACATTTCCCCAATGCAGCCCTGACAGTTACTCAGAACACAAGCTATGCAGTGCCTGTTTTCTGCATGTTATAAAACCTGCAAGCCAATTTATTTCTGCTTGAATAATCTTCTAAGAGGTTTCATACTCTTCTCTCTCATGGCTCCTCCACTCAGATACCAAAATACTCAGAGGTGGTGTCTCATGGGTGCACTGCTCCTCACCCTTCGATCCTTCTCCAGGGCAGCTGAAAGGTGAGGAGCACCTCTGCCCTCTGGTTCACACCTCTCCACGCCATGCTGTTGTCTTTAGGATGGATATACAACACCCATAAGCTCTGCAACATGTCCTTTTTCTCTTCCACTCCAGCTTACTGATATAAATCATACTTTAGCTACTGGTATAAGGTCTTCTGAAAGGGTGTTTTATTTTTGCCTTTATCTAGCTTTAAATTGCATTTTTTCTTAAAAATGGCTTAGTATTAGTCCCATGTTAAGAGCATGTTTAGATCTGAATCCTTAAGCCAATGAACCATATAAATGCTGTAATTAAAATGCCCATGCAACACCCTCATATGCATACTCATGTACATATGAATGGCTTTCCAATACACTAATGGCTACTGAAACTATACCCAGGTAAATCCTAGCTGCACTCAAATCTGTACTGATCACACCACAACCACAAAACCTCAGTGAGAGATGGAGCTGGTACTGCCACCTTGACATCCCCTGCAGTGTCTCGCGTTTCACCAATGATGCCGGCAGTGGGTCTGGGATGCTGGAGCCACAGGATGCCCTGTTCCCGTTGCTACCTTGCAGCTCAACACCAAACTATGCCCAGCAACTCTGGTGCCTGTCCCTGAAAGTAATTTTTCTCCCTTCTGTTTAAGCATGAGGCGCCATCCCACAAAAGAAGGCACTCTTGCCTTCAAAAGTTTTCTGTTCATGGCCTGCTCTGAATCAGCTGCATTCATCAGCTTGCCCTCTGTCTTGGGCTGCTCCCTCTCTGTCTGTAGATTCAGCAGAACACCAAGCAAGAGCCAGATATAAATCTCTCCCACTCAAAGGAAATGTTTAGCAACAAAATGAGTAGAAGACAAAAGACTTCTCTATTACTCACCCGATCCTCTCACTGAGGGTGGCTCTATCTAACAAGCGGGCAACTGAGCGCTCCTGCCTGGAATGGCTGTGCCAGGTGATGCCTGGGAACCTGCTGGTGTGCCCAAATGGCCTCAAGCACTGGCTGGGAAATGCAGAACTTTTTCCATCAAGTCCACTGCTTGGTAAGCATGAGAGGCCTGCTTAGGGAAGTGAGGGGGGAGTAAACCCCAGTGTTTCCTCTTAATTCTGCAAAAGGAAAACTCAAGACAAGTTAACACAATTTTATGTACGTATTAAAAGCCAAGGAACATTAATACACAGTTTATGAGTGTTCTTATGAGAGTTCTGCTGTTGTTTCCAGCTGTGTGAGCTGTTCTGAAATTTAAGGTGTAGGATGCAGATCAGCTTTGTTTCTCTTTTTATTGTATCTTCAATTGTATAATTCAGTAATTCTCAAGAAAGTCTGGAAAGGCCAAGTCTTCATGTGAGTTCATTGAGATGACTGAGCTCTGACTCTTCAGCACAGAAACTTAATACGTTTCTATTGTAAAATATTTGTCGCAGAGATAGCCATTTCATAAGCAGTAACACAAGACAGCCATTTTATTAGAACTCAGAAGAGTCCTTTTGGGAAGGAAGAGGTACAGGACAGGGCATGCACCAGCATCTGCCTGACGGAGACCCTGGAACCAGTAACAGCCTGACTGGAGCTTCCAGCCAAGTTGGTCAGCTGCCCGTTCCCAGCCAGTAACCCATTAGAGTGGCTGTTTAACCAGCCCAGATAAATTTGCCACAGACTGGGAGCTGGAGCCCTGAGGTTTCAGGTGGTCACTGCAGCTCCTGGCAACAGTACCCCAAAGCAGAGCCAGGGGCAGCAGGGGACATGCTGATCACCCTGCCTGCCCATGCAGTGTGCACCAGCCCAGCCTGGTATGAGGGGCTGCTTTGGACTCACTCGTTATGAACATGTCAGCGTGTTCTGTTAATCCAGCAGAGCAATGTAAAGAAATAAATGACCTGTAGAAAGCAGAAAGAGATGCAATGCAAGCGTCCTTATGTCACTGCTGGAGCTCTTGCCCAAATCCCATCACTCCTGTGCTCATTCAGTATCTTGTAACGTAAATGACTATTAAGGGTTAACCATACAACTGAAAATGTATCTTTGGCAATACCATAAATTTATGACCAATACTTCAGTTCCTTGTATTTGTTCATCTTCTATCTAAAGCAAAAATTTCATGTAATCTGTTTTTTTAAGTTTTACTTTTTGGTGTAATTATTACCTTGAACCTGTATCAGTAATGCTCGAAATTCTTCAAAAATACTGCCATTTGAATTTTAGTCAAGAAATATTACACAAAATAGTTTCTTGCTTGAAAAACTGCTTCTTGTGGACTTGGGTACAAACATACTGGAGAAATCAAAACCACTTGAATAGAGAAGACCTCAACTGGCCACTGTGTCTGTAACAGTCTACATACACATTATATACATAGTATACATAGAACTGTTTGAGAGAGCCTGTATTCATGAATGTGTACAGTATACATACTGCACAAAGTTAATTTGTCTTTTTTTAAAATCTTTTTTTTTTTTTTTAATCATTGTCAGAAAATTGTGGTGTCACAGAACAAGAACAAACTTGTGGTGGCACAGAAAACATGTGGCTACTGGATTTATTCTTACCCTCCTTGTGCCACTGCTCATTAACTGGGAACTGATTTTGCAAATCTGTCATTCAACACAATAATTTCTGCTTTTTTTCCTTATTGCATTTGTACATGTAACAAATTGGTACAAATGTTTACAATAAAATGTAAAGTTCATTGATACAATGCCTTTCATGATGGCCTTGACTGGATGGCCGTAACTAGCCAACTCTGTAGCTTTTTTAGAGATGTTTTTAGCTGAACTTGGAAAAATAGGAAATGTAGCTTAAAATAAATGTACAGAATATACAATATATATATTTATACACATGTGTATGTCCACATACACATATATTGGTATAACATTTAAATTAATGTTTAGTTTTGATCAGTTCTCTGAGTGCTGGGACTACCTGGCAAATAAATCTAGAAATGGAATTTGTCCACAATTAAATAATAATTTCCACAACTTAGAAAAATATACTTTGACTAAATAAGGTTTAAAATAACTGATTTATGGATATAGCCTGGAGGATAACAATTTCCAGACTGTGGCATGAATAAATCTGAAAGCCTCCGAGCTACTACAAACCAGAAATGAATGCTGCCCCGCAGCCGAACACAGAAGTATACAGAAATATGAGCTGCTGTTGCAGCCATTATCAGTGGCACCCAAACTCTCTCTGGTCTGGTCACTTTTTATATATATTTCATTTCCACCTGATACAAGTCACCCACCTGACTTCATGCTCTGTGGTTTAAGGCCCACTTCAACCACAACCACACAGCGCCTGCTGTCTTCCCCAAGCACAGCACTTGCTGACTGATGTGAGCAGCTTCCCACTTCCACATGACCCTTGCCTTGAGAACTAACATATGATTACAGTCTAATTAATGACCTAGAGGACCATCAGTACTTGAGCTTCACCATACAGATTTTGATCTACTGCATAGGTAAATATAGCAAAGCATACACAGATGTGTGTCTGTAAAGTAGATATACATAAACACAGTGTGTGAGAGTATGTGTACATCTCCATATAAAAAATTTCATGGAACTATGTGTAGTAACGTGATATACCATGGTATCCTGCAAACGCTATCTGATCTTTCTTTTTAAATATACAGGCACCAGAAATAAGTACAGCAAATCAACCTTTCAACATCAATTTAAATCAGTGGACAAGAACTTTGGTAAAGCTTGTCAATATTTATTTCTTTTTAATTCAAATACAGTCAAAGTCTATCAGTTGCCATCACCCTCTTCACAAGAGGAAAGTGCATGCCTTTTTCTAAAGAAAACTGTACGTAAAGTGGGGCTTAATGATTCAAGAAAATTCTGAATAAATGTTTACATTTGTCAAAAGACTTATCATCTTTCTGACAGAATGAAAGCTAAAGAGAGTTCTTGTCCTGTGTGCATTTTATTTACTGTAGGCATATATATATAAATATATATATATGTATGTCTCTGTTTATGTACCTGTGTGTGTATATACACATCCACACACTTTTAACATGAGAAAAGAACCTGGTTTTCTCCATTTTGTATGTGGAGACTTACATGTTCCTCCTTGTCTTGTACCCTGTGCAGTATAAGCTCTAGTGATGAAGCCAAACAAAAAGATATAGTTTAACATAGTACATTAGTTTATGTAGTAAAGTCATTTTCAAGCAAGTAAAATAAAGCTCTGTATTCCAAATTTCTTTTCCTTTGCATTTCTCATAAAGAAAAGGAAGGAAAAGCAAAGAGGGGAGGGAGTAGGATTCTGGCAGTAGCACTGAGCCAGTGGCACGTGTGTGTACGCGAGCGTGCAAACACATGCACGTGCACACACACATGCACAGAAAGCAGGGCTTTGGTTGACAAATGCAGATTGTCCAGAGAAGGTGGATGCATAAGGAAGACTCTACAGTGATGCAATTGTATCTTTTATGGTTGCATGGAGTGAGAAAACAGATTCAATTGGAAAAAAAAGAGAAAAAGCAAAGACCTCTTTTTAGGTCCCTCATCAGTGAGAGCATACTCAGTATGCTAGAGAATTTATCTGAAACCTTTTAAATCAAGGCCTCTTTATTACAAAAATAAAAACAAACAAACAAAAAGTATGAGAGACGACAAGATGCTGAAGTGTCACTCCAATCGTCCCTGCAGAGAACAATTGCATCCCATTTATTATTCATTCTCCTCTCTCATTTCTACGATGTCTGTCATTTCCTCTGTGTGAGGCATGTCGGTCATTGCAGAGTCTTCACCTTCTGTAGCTGTTTCATTCTCATTCCGCTTCTTTTTCTAGATTGAAACAAGCATTCAGAAACCTATCAGTAAGTTGTGCGTGAACACAGTCCTAAGGACTTTAGGCACTGGGAGAAGTGAGGTGGTAATAATGATTTTTTTTTTTTTAGTGTTATTAAAGCTAGAATACTTGTGTCAGAGTTGTGGCTTGTCACTAATAACTTGGCTGACTTAGAAGGTTTCCATAGCGTTCTGGGGCTCAGCTTTCTCCTTTGCAACATAAATGCAATAATAGAGGCATTTCTTATGCTAAATGACAGCCAAAACAGGCTTCAGCATGACTAGAGGGAAGAGAGCATCTGGAATCTTTTACATCACAGACTTTTTATTAAAATTAAAAATTAAAAAAGAAAACAAAATAAAACCATGAGAGAAGATAAGCTGCGCTAGGGGGGAGACAGAGGTGCCAACCTAGTTTCTCAAATGTCAAACTTCAGGAATTTTAAAAGATTTGAGCCCTCTGGCTTTTCTTGGTATTGCTGATCCACTGTGATCCCCACACGACCAAGGCCAAGGATATTAGAGTATTTTTGTCTAGCAGGAGCAGGAGGACACTCAAAAGTCCTATGACTCATCCAGGATGTCCTGGATTAGTAAAGCTAAGAAGCATTCAGCTCCACTACGAAACAAGTTGAAGCATCTGTTCTTTATTACCCGTTTCTCAGCAGGCTGACTAGTTTTACAGAAAACACTTGTATAGCTGACAATAATTCCACCCCAGGTGTAATTGATTCAGCTGAGTTGTGCATATCGGAGTTTCAAAATTTCAGAGGTGTCTACACAGTACCTGATTTGCAGCTCTGAAACACTGCCCACTTATTACCACTGTAGATGAAAACAAGTTGTATACAGGTACCGGTTGTCTCTGCCACTGTCATGCTGGCTGTTGAGACAATGCTGTCAGCTACATACTAATTCTGTTAAGGGAATAAATTAGGTTGGTACAGTTATTATTACTACTACCTGCACTCATCACTGCAAAAAATTAAGCATCATGTCCCTGGCCAGAAATACTCTATAAGCTACTACTGAAACAAGAGATGAGGAGGTTGTTGTGCAACCATAGGCCAAGAGCAGCCATTTCAGTGTCTACAGGTTTTACTCTTTGGTTCTCAGGAAGAGCATGACAGACTAATCAAGACAGAGATCATCTACTTCTATTTTCTTACCAACTTTGTACTCTTCGGTCTATTGCCACGGCCTGCACACTGTTAATGCATATCAAAACTGGGTTTAGTTTGTCCCAACACAAAGCTTTTAGATATTCCATCTTCTGCATATTTTTGCTAAGAACAGAACCAATGGGCATCTTAGCCCTTAGTATGAAGTCTAATTAAAAAAGTAAAAAAGTAAATGCATAGGTTGTATTTTCTGCTCCCATCTACAGAGTCCTTCTGCACTATGGATGCTGTATACATCATGCCATTTCTGTTTGGAGTTGGACCTGGTACTCTGCACAGTGCCTCAAACAGAAACTGGAAAGACACAGCATGCAGGTAGTGCGATATACCCAGTCACCCAGCCAACATTTATCCTGTGTTTGCCTTCACTTAATGAAATAATCCTTGAAACCTATGTATCACTACTGTTTTGTACATACAGAATCATAGTGTGTGAAATAAGTAAAAAGCCTATGAGAAAATCTCACTTATTTCAGTATTTGTAAGTTCCTACCCTCTACTGCTGCAGGAGTGTATCTGGTTTTAACCACTTGTTTAGATGGCAAAAAAACCCCTAAGCAACTGTACTTTTTGTCCATTTCCAGCAGTGCTGGTTTTATAAAGAAATAAAAGTATACATACATGTATATATTTACACATATATAGAATCATAGAATCAAATAGGTTGAAGAAGACCTTTAAGATCACCAACTGTTACCCTGGGACTCCCAAGTCCATCACTAAACCATATATACTTATACAGATACGTATGATAAGGTTGGATGAGTAGTTCCTATGTCTACATAAAAAAGCTATGTTGTATTGCAGTAGTCAATCTACAGCACAAAATAAGTGGTGGTAAGGACATGCTATCCATGATATCCATGAGGAGCAAGAGGTTAACTTCAGGCCTGCATGTGCCATGGCCTCATCCCATGGCCTAAATGCCCACAAGCCGCTGGAGGAAACCTCTCAGTTTTATTTCAACCCAAAGAGTTCCTAAGTTGCACATTCTTGAGACCGCACCAGGAAGCAAACCGAATTCAGTAAGTGGGGAGGCTGGGGGGCTACATTTTGAAAAGTGAACTCTTAATCTGAACTAAAAGCCACTATATTCATCAACTGCTTTCACTCTATCCTGCAGAGTTTTATTCTTACCTGTTTCCGATAGACATAACAGGCTGCTATGGCAACCATGGTCGATTCTCCTACGAAACCAGCTAGAAGGGATCCTACTCCAAGAGTGGCTCCATGAACCCTGTGGGTGCCATAAAAAGAAAGTCATGGGTACGTGAGAGTGCATGATTTGTCATTATATTTTCCTATATAGAACCAATTTGTTGTTATAAATATTTCTTTCATAGACATACGCACTCAAAGAGAGTAAATGGTATTTAAAAGTTCTGTTTTGTTTCTTAATGGCTTCACTGTTTAGTAAAAGAGCCACACTCTGAATCAAATTATGGACTAAGAATTTGATGTCTTGTACAGAGTACTGCAGAACAGATTATTTAACTTATAAACAAGATGTTCTTCCATTAGCTTTATTAACAGTGCACTTAACAGCAAGGAAATAAATTCCCCTTTAGGACATGATTCTGCCTTTCTGACATCTGCATATTTTTTCAAAAGGGATATCACTATCGTGCCTGTCTAGAGCAGTCACACTTGTGAATTTAGAAATATTTCTTTTCCAGATATTGACACTATTTAAGCTTTATATTATAGTTAGCATTTTGGGAAAAAGTTCTGAGCTATGCAAATTTAGTTATCAAGTGACAGGGAACAGGAATGAAGAGGAAAGCAAACCTATCAGCTCTGTGGAAAATAATGATTTACCCCAAGTAAGGCAGCACAATGAGACTAGTGATGAGGACGATAATCCGCAGCACTGAGCTGGGTGCCAGCACAAATGTCTTCTTCAGAGTCATCAGCCAACCAGTCAAGTGTGCTCTGACAGTCACTGTTTGTGAACAGGGGAAGGAGAAAGAATGGGGAGAAAGTAAGGCGGAAGTAGTAAAAAGTCAGTCATCTCATATGAAGCTTTTTCATGCAGCAAGCACTGTTCAGAAATAACCACGGTGAAACCTGTGTCTGGAAACTGCATGTTGGGAAACTCTACTAGAAATGAAAATCTTGTACCCAAATTACTTTAGTATACTGATTTTTGAAAATGAAAAAAAAAGGCGAGTTACAGACAGCAATCCTACCTAAGAGCTGCTCTCTTCAACCAACGTATTAGATAGTCTATTCTGCTTTCTTCACTAAAAAACCCTATCCCCTTTCCTAAAGAGAAATCATACTAAGGAAAATTTTCCACCTAATTCCTATGTAGTACAGGGTATAACAGATAGGCACAAAAAAAAAGTACCTACATGTACTTGTTCTTATGTTTGCAGTTTGCCTTATTACAAAACTGTCTTGTCATACAGTCAGAAAACACACTAAATGATGTAGCATTTAATTATGGAAGTTTGAATTTTTTTTGAGGGAAAAATTTGATTACTGCTGTTAAGCTTGTCTCTTGACTAGGGGCATTAACTTTTATTCTACGTTGTTTATGCTCTGATGATATCTGAAAGAGTCACTGAGTCTGGCAGCTGATGGGAGACTAATGGAGGTGATGATACTGTGGAGGTGGTCCTAGATGCTATTCCAAATAGTTCATTTCAGTCTTGGCATATGTGTCACTATTGCCATTCATGTGTGTGTTCTTGGTCAGCTACAATAGACAGAAATTAAGCTTCACTTTGACAGTCAGAAATCTGCCTAATGACAGACTACTCTTACTGCAACATTTATCTGGACTATGAATGTAAATGGTCTTGGTCTCTTAGTTTCAATAAAAATGGTGTGCATTTTTGCTAGGTATGCATTTAGTCACTCTTGTAAGTACAGCCATGCCAGAATCTATGACCATGCCTCACAGCTGTTTTGATTTTTAAGTTACAGAGTTCTTATTTTCTTGTTTTTTTACCTGGAATTGGAAAGAAGGAGAAGATGCGCAAAGGGACAACACACAGCTCTGCAAAAGCGAAGTCGACTCCGATTATGTCAAGTAAAATTTTCTCTGACACATTTGGCGTCCAAAACATCACAAAACAGAGCTAGGAAGAACAAAATTAAGCAACATTTATATTTCAGAAGGTAAGCACAACAAAAGATAGGCCTTCCTGGTTTAAAACATTTGTTTACTGGTGGGTAGATAACTCCTGATGATAAATACACATATAATTAGCTTGCATTCAAATACACAGAGTATACAAGTGTATGTAAGATGGCATGCTAATTTCACAAGCAATTCCTACTTTTCATGTTCTTACATACCAAGACTGACACCTAGAGAAAGAATTTTTATGGTGCATGCAAATGGTTGTATTTGAATGGTCTCATTTTTACAAAAACAGTAAGAAACTTGATTTTTATAGTACTTGCCCTGGTTAAGACATATATATTCCAGAACAGATTAGCAAATGCAATCAAAGATTTGAAGTACTCCAAGACCGAGAGATCCAACCAAAATATAAGACTAAGGGTTTAAATGCACTGCTGATACTAGTACTGTTGGTATGTAACATACTTGATTAGTAAGGCAAAGGTGTCCTGCAGACACAGTGTGCTCAGGCCACAAATCCACTAAGTCTTGTTGTTTTTATTAAACAGTGTGCTGTTTAGTCCATATATGAAAGAAAAACATCCATAACAACCCCACAACAAATGGTACAGCAGTAGAATACATTGTTTAATATTTTGGTCAGTTCTGACCCAGGGCTCCAGTCAGAGCTGAGGGGGCTGCCAGGTCCAGCTTCACTTCAAGGCACTCACTGAAGAACAGTGCTGACAGCCCCTACAAGGTTTTTCCTGTCAGAAGGGGTACCTGACATCATTTCAAGTACAACTATTTTGTGATTTAACTTGGTTTTGCAGTTAAAAAGGTAATTTTTCCCTGTTATTCTCCCAGTAGAGCAGATGTGAGGGAGGTGAGCTGACTGAATAGGGCAAAACTTGGAACCTTAAATGCTCTGGCACTCCTCTTGCCAGATTAAAAACTGGTAAAATAGGTGAAGTATGTGCACTGGCTGTAAAATAGTACAACTCTATAACCACTCTCTTATAATTTAGCTTACAAGCTAGTATTGTAGTATCTAGCTTTTCTCTTTTTATACAGTTGTCACATCCCTGCATGTTCAGACAACTTTTAAAGCTAGCCTTTGAAGTCCTACCATCTCCAAGACAGCTGGGATTGCACTCTCATTCTTTGATTGTGTGCCACAGATAATCCTTTCTGTTTAGCCTACAAGCACTCACATGCACAAGTTTCCCAAGGCTTGTGATTGAGTGGCCCATGGAAGGTCTCATGTTCTGACCACCTGTGTGGTCAGCACAAGGCATGTCACCTTCCCACAAAAAGGTTCGTCTTCAGTTTTCTTCTCTGCTTCTTATGGTAGAGGACACTACTTATTTTTCACAAATGAATGTTTTACTTGACTAATTTGATGCTGTCTTACAGTGTATCTCCATCACCTATACAGGGAATAGTGGAAGAAGGTAAGAGCAGAAGACAAATGAACTGTGCATGGTCTCTTTTCTGCTTTAGCCAACACTGCTCTCTCCCTGCTAAATTACTTGTACAGGGTACAATGGAAGCAGAGGGGACAATCTAGAGCAGGGGCTGTCCAGCTGAGAATCCAGTTACTAAAATGAACCATACAGCAACAGAGCAGGGCATATTTTGTCAAATCTTTCTTTAAAGTCCAACAAAGAAAATAAGACACAAAGACATCCCCTCTTCAGTTATAATTTGCTGCTTTCACAAAAGCAAAGACCTTTACGCTGCTTGTCTTGCACAGTGCCATTAGCATCCTACTGAGCAGTATAGTTAGGGCTGCTGCAAGAGTCCATGCCTCTGTGCTAACACTGGAGTCTGCCCACTGCTAGCAAAGGCAAATAGAACAGTCTTTTGCTTCTGGCAGAGTATTCTAACATGGTTAGACAGGCAAGCAAGTAAATGACCAAAACCATTGTTCTCAATCTTGTTCCCTTTGAAGTTAGTTTATGGCCTTAATAAGAACAGAGTCAATCTCCATCCAACTGCTACGGGAGGAAGGTCAATTTGCAAATCAGGGGTAATGATTTATACCCAGGTGGTATGCAGTCATTCATCCTCAGCTGCTGCAAATTGCAGTCTTCCCCGCTCCCCACCCCCCTGATCAGCAGAGTCAGTGCTGATAAATGGCTTCAAGAAGCACCTCTTATATAGCATCTGGTGGGGAAAGATAACAGTGACTACTAAACTGAAGAATCAGCAATTTGAGGAGGTGAAGCATGGCAGCAGAAGGGCCTTCTATTTCTGTCTCAGCATGTTTCCATCTTTTTTGGTTGCAATGTTGATAATTAGTTTCATTTTGCTAAGAGATTCCTTTCTGTCATCTTATGAGCAGATGATAGTCTCATTGCCCACAGGGAGCAAAGCCTCAGGAAAAGAAATGAATGCTTTGCATCCTGCAAGCCCAATGCAATTTAACTTCTAGAGTGCTTATGACTTGGGAAATTTCTCTACTATTTCAAAGACAAATTCAAAATGTAGCATGTGTAGGAAAAATAAGTTCTACTTCAGGAAAACAGTGCCACTAAAGATGCAGAGGAGGGAAAGGTATTTTGGCTGCTGATTTTATTACGATAAATCACACTGGTCGTAGGATGAAGTCTTAGCTTTTTTGTGACGCTAAGTGGTCCCTATAGTGCTTGCAAAGGTGAAAACTGATAAGAAAGGAAACCAGACCAGATGATAACAGATGAAATCATGCAAGTAGTACGGTGAAATGGAGAGTGTAGCATGCAGAATCAGGGATGCAATCTACTGGATCTTACTTGGAGTAAGCAGTGCTAATTTCAAGATTTTTAGGAAATGTTTACACATAGTATGTCTCCTATCTGTAGTTAAACACTGTTTCCCCCTCCCCCTTACATCTTTCTGCATGTCTGCATGGTTAAAAATAGAATAAATAGGCTTGGGTAAGGTTACAGTTCTACCCTCATTTAATCTAATCAAGAGGTGAAGATGAAACAGTAAAAGCTTCCACACAGGCCAGCAACAAGTGTGCATAATGGTACTGCAGCTTCAGGTTGCAATTGCAGATGGCTGCAATGGCTTTGCACAGTAATGAAGATTGTACTTGGCAGCTCTGCTGAGGTGTTTTAATGCTGTGGGGGTAAGGATCTTGCTTGTGAAATTGTAGCAAGAGTTGATTTGATTTTCTGCTGTCTTAGGGTAGAAGTGCAGCATTATATTGAAAGATAAATTTGCTCAAGCCTTTGATCTAGAATTTTAACTGAACAATGTTGAGTGCTTTAAAAATACAGGAAAAAAATAAGATCTAAACACGACACTGGAATGCTACAGAGAATATGCAGGCTTGAGTAAAGACTGTAATATTATGGTGGTGATATCTCTGTGTAAACAACAGTATACTAAAGCATTTCTGGAAGTGTTTTAATTATTTGAACTGATCTGGAGGGGTGTGCTATTTGTACTATGTAGATCAGTTAAAGACATACATTTGGAAGACTTCAAGGAATCATAGAATGGTTTGGGTAGGACAGGACCTTGAAGACCATTCAGTTCCAACCCGTCTGTCACAGGCAGGGACACCTTTGACTAGATCAGGTCGCTCCAGCCTGGCCTTGAACACTGCCAAGGATGGGGCAGCCACAGCTTCTCTGGATGACCTGCGCCAGTGTCTCACCACCCTCACAGTGAAGAACTTCCTCCTGATGTCTAACATAAATGTCCCGTCTGTCAGCTTAAAGCTGTCTCCCCTTGTCCTGTCACTGCTTGACTAAATATGTCAGTAATTTATGGCACCATAAGATAATCAGCACAACTGTACCAGAGCAGATCAAAGCCCCTGTCTCCCTGCTAAAGGTTGCTGGGCATTGCCTCAGGGAAGGGTACAGGGAGCAGGGCAAGCACAGAGTAAGAGATGCCTTTCCTGGGCTGTATGGTCTGAGGTGCTGGCAGTTACAACTTCAGGAGTTCAGTAACTGTGGTGCATCTTCACCCGATGCAGCGTTATGCTGTGCATGCAACACGTATTATAGGGCTTTTTTAATGCAGTAATGCAGTTCTGCGTTAAAAAAAAGTCAAATCCCCCTCTCACTTATGGCATAGATGCTGTCCATAAGTAGGTGTGCTTACTTTCACGTGGAACCTTGCTGTTCTTAGCTAGCAAATCCAGTGTCTAGGCATATTAAAAGATTACATATCAAGAACTTCTACTACTGAAAGCCTGAGAAAAGGCACAAATCTTTGTTTCAGTAGGAGAAGTACACTTCAAGCATTTGACTTTCACAAATGACTGCAACTAAAGACTATCCATGAGATTTTGTTTCAGTTGCTGCAAGTGTAAGTTTGAATGCTAGTAGTTTTGAAAACTAAGTCTTTTCATAGGCTCCTAGAAACTATTTCCATTTATTCTGGTTACTGACAGGGATTACTAAACCTCAGAGACCCACTACATAATGCTTTATAATACATTATGCCAACAAAGGCTATTGTCATGTGTATAATAATCTGCAGGGTGCTAGGCTGATTTGCTTTTCAGCATTTGTGGAAAGCTGCCTGTCTTTTGGGACATTCATTGATAAATATAAGGCACAAAAGAGTATTCCAGTGAGCTATGAATAACAGTACAGTATTTCTAGACTTCTGTGCAGTCTTCAGTTAGAAGCAGCAATGCCTGATGACAAAGATGTGATATGGCTCTATGTTCCTCAGAAAGAAGCTATGGACTCCAAAACAGATGAGACATATACTAGCCTGGAATGAGACTGAAATACCAATATTTTACCATGGGGAACCATACTGTTAACCTGTTAAACCTGTTCCTGGGATGGAATGCAGTTTATATTTTTCTCCTGCAAAACAACCCTCAGCGGATGTTTTCTACTATTTGTTGAGCTTGCTATGTTTGCAGAAATATGGCTGCCTGAGACAGAAGTTCTACTTGCAGAATATTCCTCTGTGTATCTATTGAGGTTTTCATCTTACTTAATTTAACATATGCTGTATTTGTGACCTCTCTATTCCTACTTATGCTGCATAATGACCAGTGAGGGCAGAGAAAATCCACCTTACACCTTCTTACCCATCTTAGCTTTGAACTGCACCACAGATCTTTGTGATAGTATCAGTGAAGCATATCACTTCTGTTAATATGGAAGAATACCAGTCATATGATTTGCCCTTTGAAGCGTGCAATAAACAATTCCAGTTTTGAGGAGTTCTTGATATACAGCTTTTAAGACCAAAAAAACCCCACCAAAACCAAAAGACTTGCCCAAATGAAAGCACTGAAGATTCCCACAGCCTGATGCTCTGTTGGGATGTATCACAATGACTGTGCTCACATGTCCTGTAATTCTGAAGTGGGCAGAAAGTGTGCCCTTTTCTTGCGTGGGAAATACAAGGTTTTCAAGACTAGGCTGGCCAAAGCCCCAAGGAACCTGCCCTGACCTCACAACTGACTCTGCTCATAGCCAGAGGCTGGACCTCATGAGCTCCCAAGGCCCTTCCAGCCTGACAATCCTCTGATCTAATGAAGCAAAAAGCCCTGGATCTGTGTGCAGAAAAAATGTCAGATGGCAGTTGTATTTGAAAGTGGTTTATCATAATGCTGATGACTTGAATCACCAGGACATTCTCTTAATAGCAACTATCCCTCAGGCACACACAAGTCAGTATAGATTTCTGTGAAATCTGTGTACTGCAAAGGTGGTGTAAAGCTAGAATCAGCTGTCATAAAATCTGTCAAGCAGCAGGGGGAGCAAAAGAAACCAGAGCTGCCTGCGGGAAAACAAGCTTCACATCTCCCAAAATAACTGATTTCTACATACTCAAGTCTCCTGCCACCAGTTTTCCTTATAGTTCAGTGACAGAACTCAACATTCTTCAGAAATAAAGCTGGGTCCAACACTTGCACAATAACAGACTCTCTGCCAGCATTATTAACATGATGCCACATCTGCTTTCCTCTGAGCTGACAATACTTAGGTGGTATTTTTCAGGCTGGCTTGGGTCACTAAATTAAGGTAGTCATTATATCTCCTCATTGAATTACGCTACTTTATTTTTTACAGAAAACAAGACATTTTACTGGGTGCAGCTTCACATTTAAAAAGCTCAAATAAACCAAAGATGGCAGATTCCTAGGCTCTCTTTGAAAACTGCAGACTTTGCAACTTCGCCTTTTTCTTCTGAGTTTTCTTCATCTCTTGCTGCTTCCCATTGTGATTAGCGTTTGAGCAGAAACATGCTGCACTGAGAGTTTTTGACCCTTCCTTTTCTGCTTGCTCCAGCCACTAAGGCAGAATAGACTCTTTGTGTGAAACCTGAACAATCACGAAGGAGACATTAGTCTCCACCTCACTGGAGCAAACAGAAAAGCTTTGTTCTGGGACAAAGGCTCAGTGCAGTACCATGGATGGGACAAGGCCCTCGTGAAGATTTTATAAAGTTCGAAGGCCCAGAATCTTCCTGAGCAGGCAGCAATGCTTCCACTCGCATCTGAAGTAATTTGTACTGAAGCAAGATCTATACTTGATAGTGAAAAGGAAAAAAGCTTTCTGAGTGACTGTCTGCCAGTATGTCATTTTCCAATTGTTACTTGTGTGCTGGCAGCCTGAAGGTAAAATAAACACCAATCTGGGAGTTCAGATACAGGCAAAATCAAAGCAGTGAAAACAAACTCATTCACTGGGTGAGTGGTATTACTCTAAAAGCTGTCCTTGGCATCTATATAGAGTATGACAGTGAAGTCAAAAGAAAGTGGATTTAGTTGCAAAAGTGTAGGCTTATTTAAAATGTGAATATCCTAAATAGGACTTGTGCAATCCCCTAAATACAGTGATGCTGTAAAGAGTCAATTGATGAAGTAAGAGTGGGGGGTATGGGGGAAGTCTGCCCCTCTCTATTTCTTTTTTTTGTATGCTCATGAGAGATAATGACACACTGAACTCAGTCATCCAGGGAATTCTGGATACTGGCACCGCTGGCAGCTGTGTTTGTATTCTCTGAAAGGGACCAGCTTCTTGTGACATTCCTCCTGTGGATTTTGCTGCCTCTCCCTATTGTCCCATGACTCTAATAAAGCCAAGTTGTAACCTTTGATAATAAAGCAATGAAGAAATGTAAAATAAAGACAACCAACAGAAGACAAAAAAATGAATGAACACTGAACACAGATAGAATCACAGAATCATAGAATAGTTAGGGTTGGAAAGGACCTGAAGATCATCTAGTTCCAACCCCCCTGCCATGGGCAGGGACAC
>JANRGW010031854.1:0-30906 GCA_024733675.1 Psilopsiagon aymara | reverse complement strand
GGGGGGGGGGAGATATCACTGTCTTTGCCAGGACTCAGAGGCGCTCTATGGCAGAGTTACACAAAAAACCCAAAAAGATAGTGCAGGGAGGGATGTGCATCTGGTTATTACATACTCTGAAAGATGATTTTTTAACTTCTCTTGTTCTTAGTTAAATGGGAAAAAAGCAAAACCAAGTAGCAATTCCCATTCAGGAAACATGCTGAGAAAATATATAAAGCAGCACTTGTCCAAGATGGAAGACGACCTATCTACTTCACAGTAAGACTGACCCAATGACTAGGCTAGCCATGGTCAATGTTTATCCAGCATGCTCTTAACTGCCCTTTCTGGGATCCCCCAAATGAGTTACAATTTAAATCTACCCTCTGTTGAGTAAAAATACCGTGTAGTGTTCACTATACTGAAAAATTCTGAGAGAATTAAAGCTAATTCATCAGCTAATTCCTTGGCCAGCTTGCTCAGGAAGAGATTTCAATAAATGCCCCAACACAGAATTCCTTGTATAGGAACAGTAACTTGTAGGTCTAAAGCAGAATGACTGTTTTGGTGTCTTGAGGCCTACCAATATGTGAATTGATTTTATCATTCTCTTCTATTTGGTCCATTAAGAATGTTCCAGACTTTCACTGGAAATACACTTAAGGAGACAAACTCAGACTGATAATCATAAAAGTAGATCACCAAAGGGGAAAGAGAGCTAACTGCATCTGCAAAATAGTCAGCAGTTTAAGAAAATGATAATAAAAGCCAAGAATTTCTGTTACTTTACCTCTAAATAAACATCTGTATCCAGAAATAATCACACAGCTTATTAAATAAATTACCTTCTTCATGTACTCTGTGACTGGGTTCTGTTGCAAGAACTCAGTACTTTCTCGTGTATAAAATCTCTCTGTGTCAGCAAGAAACTGAGATTCAAAGGATTCTTTATAGACTGTTAGTGTAGGTCCTTTTGCAAATGCATCATCTTCATTCAGCCCCAGCTCCACTAAAAAACACACAAAAAAAAGAGCAAGTAATGACAAAATTGTCTAAAAGAATGAAGCAGTCTCTTGAAAATAAACATGTTCCCTCCTAACTTACATGAGCGAATCAATTGGGACAGAAACAGCATCACTTTTTATAACTTTCAAAAGTATGTGTTTATTTTGCACTTAAATAAAAACTAGTAGAACGAGACATTACTTCTGTAAACTGCACTTTCTCATACATTACTAAATGGATGATCATGAAGTTATCCAGATCCTATCTCAAAAGCTAGCCCGAATTCCCCTTCCATTTTTCCCTCTTAGAGTTCCAGACTGCATGTATACATGGGTTTTTTAATCAATTAAACTAGGCATTAATCTGCATGGCAAAGCTCTCCATGTCATGCAAATGGAAAAAAACAGTCCCACTATGCTCTTTATTATGTTTCCCCCTTTCCAGACTTAGTTCCTAAATAACCAATTTGTAAGCAACTAACAGTCTTGTCTATCAGTTGCACTTTCAAGTTTTGCAAGTATGGTACAATCAACTGCAATTGTGTCGAAGGTCTCTACAAGCACAAAGTTAAACCATAAATAACCACATTTATTTTACTATTAAAATCTTTCCCAGACATCCAAGGTGGTGGGATACTACTTCTGGGCCCTCATAGGGAATATGCATTTATTTGCTTTTAAAAGAGTAAGAAAATTTTAGAGGAATCTCATTTACCATAAGATTGAACAACTCCACTGATCAGCCTTGTATTGATAGTTTCACCATTTCTTTCCTTTTCAATCAATTTCAACACAGCATTTGTTACCTTAGAAAACACGGATTAAAAGTAAGTCAAACAGAGAGAAAGCAGCTGGTAGGTAAAGCATAGTTATTTAATGAGGAGTGTTCCAATATTCAAGTCAAGCCCCTTGAGAACTAAATTTAAAGTACACCTGAACAGACATCAGAGTATGTACCTTTAAGTTCTACAACATAATTACAATCCAATTAGTGGTGAGCTGTAAAAGGGTATGAAAATGCTTGGGGGTTTTGTTTCATTTGAATTTCAAAAAGCACCTTCTGAACCAACCTCCTCTTTGTTTCATACCTGAAATAACAGGAAAACTTTGCAGGAGATGCTGAACTAACCACCATAAAGAAAGCTACCTGCTGGCAAATAACGTGCTACAACTACTGTCCTTCTAAAGTGAAATCTAACTATTATTTTCATAATATAATACAATCTTGCCATCATGAAGTACTGGTCAGTAAGAGCAAAAAATCAACATACATGAATATAATAATCTGTTGCAATGGAATGCCTTGTTTTATATTGTGCCAATTCATGAATTGAAAATATGTGAACTGAATGGTCCAGGCATCACTGAAAGATTCACAGTAACATCAAAATCCCAGGCCTGTCACTACCTGCTCTCACATAGTCTTGACTCTCAAACCATTAGACACGGCCATCAGCCTGCCTGGCTTGGGAACAGCTGAAGTTGTGATGTTATTTAACATGAGCCCCAAGGGTCCTCTCAGCAAAGAGGTAACAGAACAATCCTGGTATCAAGGTTCAACCACACACACACAGAAAGGCCTCAAATATTCATCTTTATAACATCAAAGGAGAAGAGCAGACGGCACCTTTCTATTTTCTGAGTCCACCCCTTCTCTCTACCCCTTCCCTTCAAATTCTCGTTGGAACAGCTACTAATGATATCTAGAATTAACCCCATAAAATAACACCACAGATATAACACATATATACCTGCTTATTTAATGGCCTGAATAAGCAGTCCCTCCAGGTCACCAAGGCAAGCTAGAAGCAAAGGAAGGGAGATGAAATATGAAGTAAGAATGTATTTGTACATATACACATACACATGTGGGATAACTCCTTAAGGAAAGCTGATACTGTACACTAAATAACTGGAACTGTTTTTAATTATTATTATATTTTGGCACACATATTTCTTATGCATCAAGACAATAAAATTACCATTTGCTTCATTTCTAACTCTACCTAAGATACCCCATCTTCTGACAGCGATCTACTGCCAAGTCTGAAAACTAACATACCCTGCAAGCCACTCTGAAAACATACAGCCTCTTTCCTGTTGGTGATTTTTCAGGCTGACAGAGCCCCTTAGCATTAGGCTAGTGAAGTTAAGAGGGAGAGAAGCAAGAATACCAATTCGTTTTATACCATATGCAAAGTTATTTTAGTGAAGCAGCAAAATAACACATCACTTCTCTAATGCTCCACCAGCAAAGACAATAAGTATCCTTCATTTAAAAAACCCCAAGTACTTACAGTGATCTAAGATACAGAACTTCTGTTGTGTTCTTCCCATTTATATTACTTTATATAACAAAAAAAAAAATCAAGATCACATATCAATCTTTCAGAACTGTACCAAAATAACTTATATTACAAACCAAATGTTGACTGAATCTTAGCAGCTTGGATGCTATAAAATTAGTAGAGATGTATTGAAGTCAACAGGGGGAAAAAAAATGCAATTTACTTCTCCATTCTATATTTGAAACACTTGATTGAGTTCTAAATGGAATGACAAGGCCACTCTGATGAACACAGACAACAGTATAAGCAGCAAATACACAGAAACAGACATCCCTTGACAGTCCAACACTGGTAGCCCCAATATGTACAAAGCAGATTGAACATCTCACAGCTTTAGACCTGTGGAATTTTTACACATATAGTGGGGTGGGAGTATAGGAAGGGGGCAGTTTTCTACTTTTCCCACTTCTTCAAAACTTCTGTGAACTTTCTACAAGTTTCAAGAAGCAATCTGAAGGCCAATAATACAAACATGACAGATGGAATGGATAAATCACTTACTTCAAAAAGCTACTTACTGAATAAATTTCATATATTCCTTTACGACCTTCATCGCACTCACGACGAACCCAATGTCGATTGAGGTAGGCACATATCCCATTCAAGACTTTGCTTGAAAACCTGTAATCTTCCCACTGTTGGGTGTAGAATTTCAGCACACTCTCATCCATCAAATCTTCACCATCCTGAAATAACAAGTTTGCCAGTACTGTTGGGTAATTTTAAGGTACAATCAAGAGATCTAAGAGTGCACAGCCAGACTGTGTAATAAATCTACAGTATGCAATATATTTATAGGAAACATACTGCTGATACATTCACTTCTACATTAATAAGACAAGGCCAGTATGAGATTTAGACATTAAAATACTGATAAAAGAACCACTACATTGCATAGAAAAAGCTCCAGAAGCAGTCCCATCCCTCCTATGGGATAGTAAGAGGGTACCACATGAGAAACAGCCAGCCATATGGATAAGTGAATTTGGTAGAATATGCCAGCACAATGTCAATGTGTTCAACATGACAATCTCCCTAAAATACATTGCCTGCTCCTACTGCTGCTACTTGGGGAGCTGAAAGAAGGACAGGGTCTTCTCTAGGATCCTGTCAGGTAGAAAACAGAACCCCATACTCATGGAAATGCGTATGGCATCATGTTTGCTCTTGCTACACGATACATGGAAGTTCAGGTACATTTCCAAACTGGAGCACTACAGCCTGAATGGACAGGGGTATGAAACCACAGTGCACTCTGGATAAGACTGCTGACACCTTTATGCAGCCTCCTAAGTTAATTACACAGTAGACTTGACAGGACACCAAGAATTCTTTCATTATTGCTCAAAACTAAAACCTCAAAAGTTTAAAGCATGGTTCCTTTCCAAAAAGAACTAGAAACCATTCTCTTACACAGCAGCCCAACATCTAGCTCTATTAGTAGTTTATTTATTAAATCAAATTACTGGCTACCATCAGGCATATTCAACATTCCAGGCAACCATTTGTTCAGCATTACTAATATGCTGGTTAATTGGTTACAAACCTAGCTATTCTTATTCAAGACATAGGACAGCTTAAGATGGCATATAACATTACTTCCATAAAACACAGAAACACTGCTTTGGCTTGAAGAGGAAAAGCAGCTCACAGGTACCAGGACAGACAGCAACCGACCTATGCCCAAGGTAAAGCCTACAAAACATTCCAATAGCTAATGGAGACAAAGGCAGATTTCAAAGTCATTCTGTTTACTTCCAGTGGCTGCATACACCTCTAGTTTTGGTCATACAAGCTTTGTTCAATCAACCCAGGTTACAACTACGAACGCAGAGTGGTTCCATCTTACCTTAAGGAGATTTGTCAAGTAGTTCTTCAGAAATTCTTTTAGCCGTTTGTACAACTCCAAGCCAACAAACTGGGCGCCTCCAGGTGTCTGGCCCTTTTTCGATTTAGAAGGAGGCACTCCAGCTCCCCGTGCTTGATTAGACTGGTGTACGCTAGTACAGTAGTTATAAACATGACTGACAGGAAAGTTAAGGAAGAGGTATGTGCCAGCAAGGGACATTAAAAATACAAATAAAGCCAATGTTACTTTCAATAAGCTATTTTTATATGACTGTAAATGACAAACATAATACAAGATTCAGCAGGCCACATAAAATCAAACCAAAGCCAAGAAAACAAAGTCATTTTCAGCAGAATTATCTGCAGCAGGTATGTGTCAGACTGTAAATACTGACACCAACATTAAATTTACCTAACACTTGCTTAACAAGACCAAAACAAACCAGCGGAATTTCCTGATAAGAATATTTTCCAGGTTTAAAGGGAATTTATTTGATTTATTATGTTGGCCTTCTACATATACACAGGCTTTCATTTGAATGGGAAGACATTTCAACACTAGCCTCAAGCAACATTCAGTAGCTGAAAACACAGAGGACTGTACTTTTGTGCTCTTTCAAACACAACCCTTGACAAAATATTTAGCCATTCAACACCAGCAGACAGGGGACAAACCTAGAAAGCAGTAATGGTGAGACACACCCTCAAATAAATGCATACCACAAGATGAGATTCACCGAAACCCAGTTCTAGGCTGTAACTATTAACCCAACTTTTACGTATGAGGCAGTAATAATTTCTGTCCTCATACTAACACAGCCTCCAAGACTTGCTGTATCTGCTAATGTAACAGCTCAAGGAAACATTTTTCTGATCCAAAACATTCAGAGCTCTTCCAAAGTGGAAGTCACAGCGCTTGAAACACTTCAAATCAGAACACATCCTAAAAGAAACTACAATCCACAAACAAGGGAAATAAACTAGCTCGGTAGCACTCAAATTCAACTTGATGAGGGCTCAGATCTGACAACAAAAGTCACCCTCTTGACTCACCTGGCAAATGATGAGACAACAGGAACAAAGCTACTGAGCACTCACCATTCTACTGACAGTCTGAGGACAGGCTTTTGAGTCACATCCCTTGTTAGAGAATGTTGCATTAAGCAATCCAGAAGATCTAACTTGGTTTGAACTTGTGTTTTAAGTTATGTGCCAAGCTTCAACCACTAGACAGGATTCCTTCATGCTATGTCATGTATTAGGTAACTAATACATTGCTGAGATTTGCTTTTTATCTTCAGAACGACCAGCACAATATAATGGAAGGCATCAGCACAATTAAATACCAAGGAATTTCCAACTCCCAAATATATGACGCATTACAATCATTATGAATAAACTTTGCCCAACATTAACCCTTTTTGAAAACCTACAGCATATATTTCTTACTTGTTACCTCATCTAGGTGCCAAACAATTAGATTTCCCACGATATCAACCAATAACAAAAACCTTTCATTTGCGCTTAGCAGCTGAACCTTTCCTTATCAGCCTCTCTTGTCTCTCTCAGTCACTTACTTCCTGGATATTAATGATTTCTTTCAGTTCCCAGTCATTTGTTTGCTCAGCTTTCCTGGCACTGTTGCTAATTTATCATCTTCACCTTGGTTTCAGAATTCCCTGTTCAAGCAAAGAACCTCACACAGGATAACAATTTTCCTCTAGACGTACAACTTACTTGCTTTTCACAAGAAGAGCAAGGCTTACTTAACAGTTTAACCTTAAAATAGTTAATATAAGGTCCTCTAAATTGCGTATGGGAAGTCTCACCATCATGATGCAAGGAAATTAGGGCTGATTCATAAATATCCTGTTGGCAGTCTTGCCTCCCTCTTCCCCAATACTCTCCTATCCCAAGCGTCTTTGACCAAGCCTACAAATAGGAGGATTGTCTGGATGATGGGTAATTCTTGCTGATTTTGTGATTACTCAATGATGAAAATATTTTTTCTGTTCTTCCCCATGAATAACCACAACAGCCTTCAGAAAAATAAAAGACCAGGGTTAGAAGACATAAGTCTTTTTCTACCCCCATACATGTTACTATGAAAATCTGTATCCCTTGTGAAGTAAATATTTGAGAGGCTGAGACCTTCTGTCCATCCCTGACAGTAATCAACACAGAGCTGGAGTAAAAATATGCCAGTAATGCCCACATTTACCTGTTATTCTGGCTTGAGTCTTGCTAGCCAAAGTGTCTATATGACAGTGCATCTGAAATGCTCCAGTTTAGTCATTCTAGGCAAGTCAAACTGAAGTTTGCCTGTGCAGAAGGCAGTTTGCAAGTGCATATAACTGACATATTATACATAAAAGAATGCTCTCTCACACTTTGTTTACAATCTGTGTCCCCATCTGCTAAAGCCAACCACTGACAGAAAGAGTGACATACTCAAAGCAAAAATCGAACTTGCTTTGCTTATGACAGTGCATGTCAGCCCACCTGAGAATCACAAGAGGCATACTGTGAAAAGAATTCTTGGTTGCAGAAGGCAAACTAATCGCCTCAACTGCTCCATATGCTGGAAGCCATATACATATCCTTACGGCCTTGTAGGAGACTGTTTCCACTGAAGGAAATGTTCCTAGACATAACCCACCTGGGAGGGCTTATTTGCCACCTATATTCCAGTGGCACAGGAGGTCAGGCAGGTAACCAGTGATTCAGACTGCAGGAGTGACTGCGGCTACAACTGTTGCTCTTGTTCCTAGATCCTGTACAGATTAGATCTGAACTTCTATGTCCACACACAGGAAGTGAAACAGGCTTTTTCAGTAGCAGCGCATATACTTTCCGAGCAAGGATGCCACCAAAACACACCGCTGAGCACAGCACAGTCACCTGTAACCTACCCTCTGTCCCAGGAGAGTATCAAAATTTGCAGTATTTTTTCCTCCAGAAGCAACTACAGATAGAAATTCTGTGAGACACACACCAGTTAAATTCAACACACTACAGGAAAACTATCAGGTTTTACACCAATAGGTGCAAATCACTCAGTTCCATGTAAATCCCTAATCTTGATTTTTTTAATAGAGAAAACAGTTCTGAGGAGGCAATAACTGATTCCCCTTTCAGCAGCACGCAGTCCTTCCATTTTGCTAGGAAAAATTAACATAACTGGAGTAAGTCTGCTTGAAAAACAGGTATGTATAATTAAAAGGAACAGAAAGGGAAGCAGATTTAACACAGTGTACCACAAAACTATAGGGCAGTTACTCTCATTACTTCCAGACTCTTATTAAAGATTATTTTGGGGCACAGGTTTGCTGTTTCCCAGATCTTAAGCAGTAATTAACTCTGCGCTGAGTGCTCTGTCACCTCAAGAGTGGCCTACAGGAACAAGCTGAGGTTAGTTTCACTTTTGTCAAAAAAGTGCATTTTCCTAGATTACACCAAAGGCATGTAAGAACACCACAGTTACTGAAAATACTGATAGGGGAATTGCTAGGAAACATCACGGAAGTTTTGTGTTCTTGTAAACCACTTCTAATATAAACAATACAACTTAAAATAAAGCAGTTTAAAGAAATGGACATGCCTATGTGACTTTAATGTTTCATGAAGAGATTCTGTGCAAGGTTTTGGTATTATAAGGTTGCTGAAAACAATCACTTTCAGAACAAGTGCCTCACCCTTACTTCAGCTTGGTGAGGAGCAGCAGTAAAACAAACACTGCAGAAACCTTCACTCTTTTCATGGAGGTATAAGCCAGAGCCTATTTCAGTCTGTTTCGTCTGACATCCAGTAAGGAAGGGCTTACTCACACACAGCAGTTTAAAGAAAACAAAGAAATTAACACCCTGTCCCAAACCCCACACATTCTCCTCTCATATTTCAATACACTTTATCCCAAGATCAATTACGCATCTATGTCTTCAGATTAAGTACAACCACACTGTTAAACCATCCCTATTTTAGTCACTGAAGCAGAGATTGAAGGAGCTATTACAGCATAAGCCACACAGATGCCATGAAAATCCAGATATAACTGAGCTCAGACACGTCTCTATAAGTCTGGGATCAGAAAAACTACCAGCAAAAAACCATTAGAAGACCAACAGATAACTTCTGTTCCCCAATTCTTGCCATAAACTCAATAGAATCATAGAGAATCACCCAGTTACAAGGAAAATGAAAATTTCCAAAGCCAAATACATATACAAAGTGTACAGTCTTTATGCCAGGAAGTGTAAGAACCATGATACCTGAGGCTGCTTTTAAGTTTAAATTTCTTCGCATTAACAAGAGGTTGGTTTTGTACGGAACATTCTTGGTTACTATAAAAAGCAAGGAGAACAGCAAGTGATCATCATAGAAAAGAACACTAAAAAAGGAACCAATCACACTAATATAAACATATGCTGTACTTAGCTCACACAAAACCAGCTATTTTTATAAATATACACAAAAGCATACAATTATACTTACCTTTCCACACAATGCAAAGTATATTATGTACCGTTTGAATATGCAGACAAATACATTTATTTCTACCTTCACATTCCATGCAAGCACTAACTGCCACATAAGAAACGCTATGAAATATCATCTTGAATGTAAGTAGGATCAATATTAGCAGACAGCAGAGGTTGCCTTGATGTATGCAGAGTGACCTTAAACAATCTGACATTAAAGGGAAAGGCTGGTTTAGGAATCTCAAGAGAAAGTGGAAGAGTTTGAGGTTTGAAAAGTTCATGCCCCAAGACCCCAGTATCTTTTTCTGTGCAGAAAAAGCATAATAATCGATTCAGCAGGAAAAAAAAATCAAACAAGATCCTGCGCTGCCTGGTAACAACAGATTCATGTGATGAGAAAAAAGATCTTCACTGTCTTAATACACATCTGCTGATCTAAAATCCTACTAAATTGAAGGAATTTCAGTGAAAGCCACTAGGACGAGGACTGCAATAGAAGCAACCACAAAAGACCTTGGCAAATGGATGCCAAGAGAAAGGCTTTATGGTTTTGCTTTGGCAACATGCACTACTGGCGCTGAATCTTTTCACAAGTAAGAAAAACATTAAATGTGTTTATGCATTCTATTTAATGAACAGATTATCCCATCTGGTATTTTTAACATGTAAGCATACTACACTCAGTTATTTCGTATTTAACACAATCTTTTCCTTTAGCACTTGCTAATATCTCAGAAAAAAAAAATCCCAGCTTATAAAACAGATGATAGTAACCTTTCGTGATGTACAATCACCTACATTTGGTCCAATGTATAACTGGTAACTACCGCTTTGTTAAAGTAAGTTAACAGAGCTGAATCACAGCAAACAAATTCAGAAACAAGGAAAAGGATTTTCTGCAAACTAATGAGATGTGACAGAACAAGCCAACTTGCACCTAACCTTATCTGAAAACACAGAGCAGTTATTTTAGAAAATAATGACTGCAGCTAATAATGAAACACTAATAAGAAACATATTTGTAAAATCCCATATACAGCTGTAAGACTTGATCAGATTTTAAGTCATAGTAAATTCAGGCATTTTAACTATAAAGAGCTATATAACAATCATGCCACACACAACTACTCAAACATGTGAACTGCTGATTTCAACAGTATGACTTTAACATACATAACATTAGAAAGACTTCAAAAGCCAATCTGGATGTTGCACATATGCTTTCAGTATAACATGTGCATCTTCTATAATTCTGTATACTCTTCTATTCAATGAAAAGATTTTAAGGTATCCTGATGCAGATGAAAACCTTATTTGTTATACATTAATGAAACCTGGAATCTTTAAACAATTTTATGTTTTCCAATTGAATTGTCTTTAAATATTAAAACTGGACAAAAAGGTTTTTCTGTTGTGTATGAGCATAAATTAACTACAGTGTCTGAAAGAAAATCCTTAAAAGTGCTTCTCAGAGTATGTTTTGATGTTTTGTAAATCAAGACAGTGAAAGCATGAGGTTATGCTGAAAAAAGTCACGTTAATATTTCAAATTAAAAGTACATATATGAAATGTAAGCCCACCACTAAGCTTCCCTGGAAACTGATAAGTTGATGTGCACAAGAAGGAAGAAAATAAGAATGCCAGAAAAGTTATCCAGATTTTTGTGTAAGCCTTCATGAAAAACTTCGCTAGTTTAATATAGTGCAGGAAAGCTTTCTGACAGTCTAGTACCTGGTCTGAGAATCCACTTAAGATACTTAAAACAAGAGGAGTAACAAAATCCTTTCATTCTCTCCGCTGCAGTATTTCAATCCAAATGTACATAAATTCCAGTTCAGCTTCTCACACCATGAGGCTTGAGGAAAATAAACGGCAGACTCACCATATGATTAGCTTGAAAAAAGGGCATGATGTTGTGCCAAAGAAACCCAGAAAACTAGCACAAGATGTAGAAGTATTTTACCATTGCCAAATAGATTTAAGAAGAAAAAGCCACAAAGACAACTGAGTAATAGCAATATGAGTAAGATGAGAAAGAATAATTCTAGTAAACAAAGTGAGAGTTCTTTAACCAACAATCAAAAACAGAAGATCACCACTTACTAAACTCAAACACAGCTCTCTCTCGGACAGGCTAACTGGCAGTTTCTTTCAAATACACTAAATGTCACAGAGATTCTGTATGCAGCGATAACCACAATTTCATTACTCCTTGACTAACTGCAACAAATAGGGTTCCTTTTGCGTTGTTGCAGAACTGTGGCTTGAACTTTTTTCACTTTGCATAAAGCAGAGGGATTTACTTCTGTGTGAACCACCCTCTCGGGTACAGCGTACCAGAACTTGCTGGTGTCCTCCTGAGTTCCAGGAGTGACACATGAGCAACTTCATCACTGCTCTAACACTGACTCTTACGTCCTGTGACCAACAGCCTCCAAACTAAATGCCACTAAAAGAAAAATGGGGTTTAAAAGCCCTTCCCTCACTTTAGTACTGGTTTTATGCCTACCATTCCTGGAAATCTAGTTAATCTTACTGATTATTTCTCTTTCCTGCATGAAGTCAGTGCTTTCATGTAATTCTATCATAGACTGCAATACAGCCAGCCACAAAGTGGTAATTACTACTAACTCTTCAGTACTACTTCAGTTACTACTAACTCTTCAGCTATTAGGCTCTTCAGTACTAGAAATTACTTAATACCTAGGTAAGTGACAGAAAAGCATGCAGAGTTCATTTTCAAGCATCTCACACATGAGGAGCAACCTCCCAGAACAAACCACACAACACCCCCCACCCCCAGTCTCATCTTCCACATCAGACACCGTTCTAAAGGAATTCTGTTTCTATATGGAAAACACAAAGAAGATACCTCAGAGAGTAATTACAGTACATTAGTACACTGATCTTCATAATCATGTATGGAGAGGCAAATAAAAATATCAAAACTTCCATAAAGGACAGCTCTTCCGGTTAGGTGCTTTGGCATAGGTGGCAGGGCAAAAGGAATCACAAAAGTATATTCAGTACTGAAAAATATTTGGTGATCATATGATCTGACCAAAAAAAACCACACCCTGCAATCAGAAGCACAAATGAATCTGAACTATAGAAAGCAGGGATGAGGATCTTGACAACCACCATTCAGAAACAACACTTCTGGAGTCATCTTTTCAGTATTCTCAGGTCAAGAAAACCCCTGGAATAATGAACCTCTTTCTCCTCCCACTGGACTGAAGGGAAAAAACAACACCTTAAGTTCTGGCCCGTACTCAGAGACTGAATCTGGTGTCTCACAAAAAAAGACTTTCTGAACAAAGAAAATAAGTGGAGACAGGACGGAGGTTTCAAACCATTTTTGAATTGCACAACTCTTCTAGTTCTTTCACAGCTTCACTTGAAAGAGGCACAACAAAAACTTCTACGTCTCCTACTAATTTTGACTGAAAATTCTTTACTAGATACAGGGCTAAGGGCGGGTTTGCTCGTATGCATGGCTCTCCTCCTGTTATAGAGGGATGAAATGGAATCTACATCAGAAGCAACACTGTCCACTGCTCAAGATTTCCAAACTCTTGTCACATCCAGCATCCTTGTAAGCAGGACTGATCTTCATAGCACTTAAAGCTGTACCTGAAACTCATCTGCAACTGCTCTGCTTCGCAAACCTAGCTGTTTGACAGGCAGATCTTCACAAAATAGGTCTGTCAATCTACCAGACTTGATGCACACATAGACTGAGCAAACATGTTACCGACACCGCATCTTGAAAGGGGAGCATTCTTTCAAGCACTGTTTCTGAACGTGTACAATTGGTATAGGATGCAAAGTGCATTGTTATCTTCATAGTAGACTAAAACCACTTAGTCTAAACAGTGTCAAACATTCTGAGTCATCAGATTATTAATCTACAAATGTAACTCAACCACCAAGTTTATCTACTGAATTAATTCACTTATGAAAGTAAGAAAAAACATCCTTGGTTTTGGACCAAACAACTCCTTGAGGGAGCAACATGAAGGAAATGAGTAATGAATAGAAAACATATCCCTTTTACAGCTTCATTCCAAGAATATTTGACAACATCAGAAGGAGGAAAAACACCATACCCAAGTGTTTTAACATTAGCATTATAATAAGAACTTAAGTCTTCAGTTGCCCTGCTTGACAGACCTCAAACAGGGATATATTAAGGGCATGCAGAAGGAAAATAAAACCTCTGAGAGCTTCCACTTCATGTCAGATTTCTATTAGACACTGAACTTTTCCAGACTTGTTTCAATCAAGAACAATGCTGAACCTAGCACTGCAAGAAATCAGTCATTTTAAGTCTTAAGAAACCAAATCTTATTTCATCTTCCCATCACTATTAAAGAAGTATAATAGGAACACTCAGCAGACTGCTTAGCGTTTTTCCCACCCCAAAGAGTATGGATCCTGCAGACACAGATGAGATTACACACTTTGCTATCTCCTCAGCAAGTCCAGAGAACTACAGAATTAATTGCTCTACAGCCTTAAAGTTCCTCTTTTATAGAAGCTTTGTCTTTCCAAAAAAAAAAGATCAGACTAAAATTTGGTATGTAATTCCAGATCAGTGCCAACAACAGCATTAGACATTAAGTTATGTATCTGTACAGTAACCTTTATTAAAAAAAAAAATCTAAAAATTGATAAAGAAAAAACAGAACTGAAGATAGGAAATGTATGTAGTCATCATTTCTTCTATGTCTACACACTTTGTTGCACTACTATCTTCTTAAGCAGTGTTTACTGTACTGAGCAATAGGAGCACAAGAGATGCAAAACAGTTCCTCACCAAATCCATTTACATGCCACTTCACAGGTGGAACATAAAGGAAGGATTTCACTTTCCAAAGTCCTGAAGTCAAACACTAAAGCTATAACATAGGAAGAGGCACGGCTCTCCAAATCATTACAAAAGATACTTTATGCACTACCTGACAGAAACAAGTTCCTACAATCTTACAAACAGTACCTCAGCACGCACATAAAAGGACGAACAGAACCCCTTTTTAGCATATTACAACAACTCCTAGAATGGGGAGATGCTGGAAAAGTTCAATATCTTTCTGATGCAAGCTAGGAATTCAAGAGAAATCCACTGGGTGCATTTTCACTCCAGCTGGAAAACTATAAAACCAACTCAAGAGTAAAGTACTACCTTAAAGATGACAAGAGAAAAAATTTCCAAGTTATTATCAGTAAGACCTGTAGCATAACGCCAGAGACTAACACAATAAGGAAAATAATTTCTGGTTTATTTTGGTGCATTGTGAACTCAAAATTAAGCCTATTAATAAAAACACTTTAAACATCAGCTCTGTTAAAGATAATAGTAATCAAACCTGAAATTCAGAGGTAGCCATAATTATGAAGACAGTTTTCCAGACAACAGAATGTTCCTGCTTATTTGCCAGTAAGATTAAATAGAAATGTCTGATCTTCAAAATAAAAATGTATTCTTCTAAGCCATTAAGTCAAATACTTATGAGGCAACTCTGAGTTTAGAAAAGTAAAAAGCTGTATCTAATCTATTAACAGTGAAAGTACTAATTGGCTTAGGCATTAGGATACGTGTAGAGTTCCATGTATCTGGATTTTGCCATACTTTGTCTGGTGTAAACCTGTTGAATTCCAGCTCTTAGGTCATCCCATATCTGGTCAAGACCAATCTGTTTAAGTCCATGTGGGTTCTGACTCCTATTCGATGACATTTTGTATTTCCTGTAAAGTCTTCCAGTGCAGCTGCCTGAGATCTGGTTATTCCTCCATCAGAATCACAAGTCAAGTAACATTCTAAACTGAGTTGCAGTAACTCAGATGTTCTTTACATACAAAGAGTGATGTTTTCCAGGACGATAATCTGCAACAGGAAAAGAAAACATACACATTATACCAAATAACAGACCAAATTCAGTCACACTAGAGAAAAAGATTACAAAAAGAATTGTTTCATTTAAACATTTTCATTCATGCACATGAGAAAAACATGATGAGATCTGAAATACTAGAACCAGGCAACCTGATTTTGCAATTCAGCAATCCACTACAAAAAGTGACTGTTATTTGCAGCGACCAGCCCAAAGCCTGGAGGTACTTAGGTCAATGTTGCTGAAAAAATCAGGCTGGCAGAATTCTTTCCAAACAGCAGACACTATCCTCCTAAGAAGCATTTCCTTCCTATGCAGCAGGGAAACTGAAGTATTTCCAAACAACTCCGAGCTCTGTGGTAACACACCGTTTCACAAGCATCCTGCTGGATATCCAAGACTAAAGCGACGACACTAAAATAACCATTTTTCTTCAGTTATCAATAACTCTTCCAGACCTGAGATGCTATTACAGACAACCTGAAACTCCAGGGTATCTTGGGAGCAGGAATTTTTCCAAAGTGGTAACCACATGATTGTATCAATTTCTTTTCTAAGCAAATAAACACCAGATCCTTCAATGTCATCTTCCCAGCAGGAAAACATGCAGCCATTACTGTGGAGAAGAAGGAACAGCTAACGGAGTGAACAAAATTAAGATTGAGTGAATGGTGAATGAAAGAGTAAGAAATTAAGAAAATGCACTACTCCCATAGGTGCTTAAGGACACAGTTTGGGAAGTAGTGAAAAGATGGCTACCAGTTCCTCAGCCTTGGGAAATGACAGCATAGGAAAACAGCCACCCGGCAAGGACTACTGAGAACATCAAGCAAAGAAGATCCATTTTTACACCAGTCCTTAAAAATATTTCACAGTTTTAACATGTCTCATCCACCGTTGCAACAAAATTAAGAAGGTACCCAAAAATGACAAAGGAGGCAACATGATTTAAGAAATTAAGCCACAAATAAGAAAGTTGTAGTAAGTCAGGATCAACTTAGTCTTACTGCAGCCTTTCACTAAAGGGAGCTTATTAAAAAGATGGAGAAAGACTTTTTACCAGGGAATGCAGTTACAGGACAAGGGGCAATGGTTTTAAACTGAAAGAGGGTAGATTTAGACTGGATATATTAATTTATTTTACAATAAGGGTGGTGAGACACTCGATCAGGTTACACACAGAAATTGTGGCTGCCCTATCTCTGGAAGCGTTCAAGATCAGGATGGATGAGGCTTTGAGCAACCTGGTCTAGTGGAAGATGTCCCTGTCTGAGGCAGGGAGGCTGGACCAGATTATGTTTACGGGTACTTTCTAGACAAATCATTCTGTAACCTAAAGCCCTTCCACTGAAATACTCCAAATGCAGTGAAACACAACCTTTTGCTATGCTTGTAGAGAAGAGAATACAGCTGCTGGCAAAGGCTCATACAACCCTTCCTTAATTTCAAGGACAGTATAGGCCAAGACCTGACAAATCCCATTACTTGTTGACCTTTGAGCAGTGGAAAATAAAGATATTCCTTCAGGATCTACAGCATGTCATAGGTGCCTTGTCACAGCCACTTTTAAGCTATTGCATGTTCCACTCCAGCTTTCTCACTGTTTTAAAGATCAAGTGCTCTGTTATACCTTCTCTGGCCCCTATCCAATTTATTATAAGACTTCTCTTCAGCTTTTTCTCCCTGACCCTAAAAACACTTGCTAAGATCAGATCAAGACATTTCTTCAGGATTTTTAGCCAATGACTACCTTATTGCAGCAACACAGAAGTTACCATTTCTGACAGTCCTTTACTATCCATCACTCACAAGCATTTAAATCTAAAGCTCTAAGTACAAAACCACTGAGAAGTCTTTTTATGCCGCTCTGAGCGACAAGTACCATCTCATTTCTATCACGTATAAACCACTTCTGTAGCTATTTTTTATTTTACATAATCAACAATTATTTATAAGACTAGGTGGAAAAACCACAAATTCAGTCATGTCCTATAAATACATATCAGAATTCAATATATACCTTACAAAACACACACTTAAAATTCAACCTTGCCATTCTGTACATGGGAATAATGCAGCATCATGCTGAACTGTAATACAGATCAGACCTTGTTTCTATTTGACTTCTTAAATATCCGGACATCAAACCTGCTACAGTGATGAGGGACTTCCAGGACTGAGCAACTAAAGCCAGAAAGAACAAAGGTCCACAGGTGGCCATTCACCTCTTACTATGGGAAATAGTCTGTGCACATTACACCCATGATCTCAGACTATGACCGCAAGCCAGCATTGCAATACACAATGAGAAAATTAATTTGCTGTCTACAATCCAGGAGAAGAAACTTTTTGGTTGCTCAAATCAGGTACTATTTGAATTCTCCACAGCAGCAAGAGAAAACACAGCTACAAATCAAAGCAGTCATGGACGCCCCATTCCTGGCAGTGTTCAAGGCTAGTCAGACAGGGCTTTGAGCAACCTGATCTAGCGGAAGGTGTTCCTGCCCATTACTCTCCTATTAACCTGCAAACATCAAGCAGCCTAGAGCTAGAACACATTTTACTAAAAATACTTCGGCATAAACTAATACAAAATACTTCAGTGCTGTATAAAAATTCATAATGAAAAGCCAACCCCTTGCTAGCTAGCTAGCAGAGCATAACCATTACAACAGCTCACAAACAGGCCAAGGTCCCTTCCCAGGCACTCCTCAGGGCTCTTACTTAGGCACCTCTCCAGATGCTGGTAAGAAGCAGCCACCTTCCCAGTGCAAGCCATGGTCACCAGCTGCCCAGCAGACACGGAGTTCTCCCCTCTATGACAATGGAAATACTTAGCTTTCTTCTCCAATTAAGCAGCTCCTAGTTTTTATATACCCTGGTGCATCTACAAGTACTACCTTTGCCCAGAATCTTGCAACTCAAGGTGTTCCTCACTCACACTGTGCTAACTTTTCCTTCCTCACCCTAAATAAACCCTCTATATTTAAGTCAGGATGTACTCATCAAAAACAACACTGTGGGAAAGAACTTAATTTTGATTTTTATTTTCTTATGCAGTCCATTACACACAAATATTCTTTAAGCAATAAATTCCACTCCATTTAACAACATTACCTCACTATCACTTAGCCGGCTTCCAATTTGAATTTCACAATTAAACACATGAATACAGAATGATAGCATCACGTCACTAACTTCCTAGACTCAAGTAATTTACTTCTTCCAGTTAGTTACTAGTTAACACAGTTGGGAAATGAAGAAATAGATGAATAATGCTATAAACTACTATTTTTTTTTTTCTCAGCAGGAAGAAAAATAAAGGTAATTATTACTATATTACCCTAACAGGCGTAAAGTTTCACTACATAAGAATACTTTAACTACAAAAGCCTATTTATGAAAGCAAGCATTTGTACTTAGTGGTTAAACTAAATAATGGTGCTAGATGTGTAGAGAGAGGAGGTCAAATCTGGTCCACAGTAGTTACATTGCATCTCTCTACCCAACATCTCAGTTACTACCTTTATAGGGAGGAAAAGAGAGAGTTTAGATGTACGTCACTACTTAGTGCCTGGGCTGCATGCAACTGCCAAGGCACCCTCCCAAGAACCATGAATTCCTACAGGTAAATGAAAACCTTAGAACCTGAACATTATTAAGTCCTAACCTTTACATTAGTGACATCTCTCACCTTGCAAATGCTGTTGGCAGGACCATGCACACATCAGTCTTGAACTGACCATCACTGTGCTTTCTGGCCCAAACAGATCAAGCTCGCTGGTGACCTGCTTCATGGACAGCACCACAAACCCAACATTGCAACATCTGCATTGTAGCTCCGGGCCAGAGAACAGACTTCATTATATCTTCAGGATTAGCTATATTTACATGAAAAAACCCAACCCATCCCTGTAGTTTCCAGCTGATATGCATACAATTTGACACAGCCATATGGCAGCGTTCAACACCATTCTATCTTTCAACCCTGCATTCAAGCACTGCAGTTAAAACACTGTCAACCAAAACTGTCATTTCTGACCATACCAATTGTCCAAAGAACAATTTATGCCAAAACTTCAGAACAGTCTTTAAGGACAAAGAGATATTCTATTCCCTCCTTTGCATTACTGGGGGGAATGTAATATGACACACCTCACATGCAAGGAAACACATCGCATCCAAAAACAGTGGGTTTTACTGTTCATCTAATAGTAAACAGCATTTCTTTTAGATACTCTGAGAAAAATTATGTGTATGCTGAATGAGGCCTACTGAGAAAATTGAAAAAATTAACCCTAGTTTCATCTAGAAAATATAATAAAAGCCACTGGATTTACAGCATTTAAATCCATTTGCTGGAGTAACCACCATTTTTATGTCCTCATACAACATAACATTCAGCTTCACAGCTCCAAGACCTATGTGTTACCTGTTCTTCTTCCACAACCACTTATTTCCAAATCACAGATTCCAAGATAGCTTACTTCAATAGGTACAGATGGAATTTGAAGTTGTCAGCTTCTTGCCCTAGTAAGAACTTAAGAGAGAGGTTCGGGGCAAGGTTTTCCAGCTCACCCAAGAGCCTTGACAGCATTTTTCTGAAGACATAGTAGAGAGGAACAGGGCCAAGAATTAGTAATTTCCAAGTATTTTATCCTTTGTCTAATTTTAACAATGAGGAGAACATTATTGACACACCTAATAGCATGAGCTAAGGTGACCAGATCTAATCACACTAAAACCAAACACTTTAGGGAAGAGAAGCAAGCTTCACTAATAAACTATAGTGGAATGAATGTCATTAAAAAGAAGTTTTCAGACCTTTGGTGTTTCAAGGTTTCCATAGTTGAGAAGTGTGTATTAAAATCAGAATTTCACCCCTGAACAGTGCTTCAGATCAATTTTCTATAGCTGAACGCAAGTTTCCCAGTAACTGAAGTACACTACAAGTTCATCTGGAGACTGGCTGCAGTTTGACATCTTTTGTAAAAATCAGTGCAGTGACCATGTTCACCTAAAAGGCCACTACAAGCAAAATACCAGCCCTCTGGACTGAAAAGGATAAAGCACAATAAACATTTAATCTTTGACTTCAAAAGACAAGGAAAAGGAGTAAGTTTAATATGGCTACAGACTTAAAAATGAGAGATGAAATTCCTCTTGCCAAACTCTTTCCTCCCTCTTTTTCCTGCTTGACTCCTCGAACTTATTCTATCCTGCTCTCCTGTTGCTCCACTTCAGCAAGTCTGATCCAGAAATTCAACAGAAGCTCTTGTGTTCACTAAGCAGCAACATCCAATAAGGGTCCCAAACAGTTTTACTCCCACAAAGTTTCTGCTACCTCCACAGTGGGCCAGGGTTATTTACCCAAGATACACAATACTCGTCAAACCAATGCCATACAACGCCAGCACACAAGTCTTTTCAACTAAAACAGATGCCCATTAAACATTACCTTTGTTCTAATACAAACTGCTTGCTTGTTCTTCTGCTATTTTAAGTCAACTTAAGATACTGGATGCTGTTTCATACCCTAGCTCACGTAAGTTTCCAAACTGTCAATTACAATTGGAGTTGACTCCAAAGTATTACCATATCAAAACATTTGGTAAATATCCAAAAGCACCTCAATTGTTTTCAGCATTAGGCTTGATACAAAACATCTCAAAAATAAACCCCTCTGGTAACCCAGGAAGTCAATTTATCATTCATATATCCTATCTTACCAAACACAGACAGTTTCACAGATAGGACACGGCAAATGATCCATCCTACAAACCAGACTTAAAATTCATCTTGAACATGCACACACACCACTTCTCAAAAGGCATGTAAATACAAAGTACAGAGCTGAGATTATATCTCCCTCCTGTAAGATACAATTTACATGATTAATCTGATATGAGCACTGTGGTGGGGGGAGACATTTAAAAATGTCTTTGCGCCAAGTAAAAAAATATCTCCTTTACCCTAAAGGATACAACCTCCGTTAAATGGAGTGGAAAAAGACAAGAAGTAATTCTATTTTGTCCCTATAATCACTTGCATTCACAATTTATGATTTCAAATACACTTTTGATACCCATGTACCTGCATTGTGTTTACTTGACTTCAGTTAAAGTTACCATTATGAGCTCAAAACTGTAACATAACATAGTTTAGTTGAGCCATCATCCTGCATGCAATATTTTATAGCACTGACACATCTGTCCAGAAGTGGTTTAGGTCACTAAATATACAGACTACAAACTAGGCAGACAGTTTATGCAATGTGAACTGACCTAATCACTAAAGCAAGACTAGGAGCAAGTGTAATGTCCTTAGCTCTTAACATACTATGAATGTGTAATTAATGAATACATGGAGAATCTGTCTATAGCAAAATCAAACCACACCTACAACAAAAATTGGCTATTCCAGAAATCATACCAGTACATGAAGAGAAACACAGGAATCTTTTCTCCATCAATATCAAAGATATTTAAGAGACAAATCATGCAAATTACAATGTTCAGTTCCTCTGTATTATTACAGAATACTGTTCTATATGTACTGTGAAAAGCTTTAGTTCATCTTATTTTCAACAGAGTTAATTTCATTCTGAGAAGGCACACGTATACACACATACACTCCTCCTTTCTAAAAGTTGTCTTTAGATAGTAAAAGCATCCTGCACAGCATTTAAAAAGTAGCTTAGAGTAGAAGCACACATGCTTAATTTGACACTATTTCAACATCCAGTTTTGTAAATTTGGCATAAAAGTTTGAGGAGTTGCTACTGTACCTCTCTGACAATGCCTTCATCCTGGGCTTCAGTGCTCTTCCTCCACCCCCTCTTCTAGATATCATTGATCAGGGCTGTAACACACAAAATGCTACAAAAAGTATGCTCCTATACTACTTTATGTGCCAATGTCACAATTACCAGCTGAAAAAATAAAACAAAAGCCTGGATGTGTTCTTCATAGCTAGAAAGACACCCAAATTTACCTTTATTTTCAAATTCAAACAGAATACATGGAAGTAACTTGGAAATGCTGTTTTTACAACTTTCTTTTTATTTAAATTATGCATGATTTCATCCACCAAAAGCCTTTTTAACTGACATGGTTTTAATTTTGGATGCCTGATTACAAGGGATTTTCCAAAACATAAATGACTTTCTCAGCAGAGCATCAAGCAAATTTGGATGTGCTGCTTTTCCATTTCTCTTTGCATATTCTTTTATTAGATCTTTAGCATTCTTCCTTTACTTTTTGATTTCAGCTTTCCTCTTGTCTTCCTTCAGCAAATGGCTCCTGCAATTTTTGACAAAGATCTCGCCACAGTAACACAACAGCTAATACAGCCCCAAAAAACCCACCACATACATACTGCCTAAAAACCAGAGGCTGAGTCTAGACTACACAAGGTTTGCTGATGTATCTGTACAAGCAAACTCTCCCTTCTGCTCTTGCAGCTTAAGTAAACTTTGGTCAAGGTTAACAATCCTGCCAACAAGAAAAGTTTCATGGTGTTTTACTGCATCAACCTCAACTTTGCAAATAGTATCAGCGACTACACCCTTCACATTACTATACAGGTAAAACTCCAGGCTTTGTTTATGCACCTCAAAGAGAGCTCACTTTTTTGCTGCTTAAGTAATCCTTACATCAAAGCTTGTAGACTTACTCCTAAGCTGAAATATCCTTTCTAACCTGAGGTGTCAGGTTTTCCTGTGCTACAAAGAGGATGCAAACCCTCCAGTGTTTTTTAACTGAGCTTGATAGCTTCTTAAATCACTGATTATGCTCAGCTCTTCCAACTTGGAAAAAGGAAGGCAGCAGACTAGGAACAGAGTTAACACTGTGCAGAAAAAAATCAAGTCAGGATATGAGCACATTGAAGAGGAGGAGGAAAGGTTTACACAACACAAAAGGCCTCGAGTATTCCCACTATCTGGGAATAATAAATATACATAAATATCCTATATGGATAAAACCTGCATAAAAAAAAAATACACATAAGCCTTGAAGGACAACGCACATGAAGATGCATTTCTTGAATCAGACAGGAAAATGCAGAAAAGGAAAATGAGGGAGGACAAGCCATGAAAACGTAATTCTCGATACTCAACACTGTCAAGCAGAAAACAGAAAAACACACCTTGTTTTCTTAGGAAATAAAAAGAGAAAAAGAAAAGAAAGAGAAGGCAGCAGTGGCAAGTCACATCAAATGCAATTTAGCAAGAACAAATACGGAAAACTCTGGAAACTCTGAAATACTCCGCGCCAGTTTACAGACCATATTGATCCTGCAAGGACAAATCTTTCATGGAACTGTCTTCCTAAATCTCCTAATAGTCATTAAAACTTTAACTAAATCCAACTTAATAAGCTAAAACACCGTGATCCTACTGATCTCCACCAAGACAATCCTGGTATGGTCCTACAGTCCACTTCAGACACAGCATAATCCCTGACAGAACCTGCAGGGCAAGCCTCTGAACCCTGACACAAATGCCACTCCACTGTAACACCACTTAGTGCATCACAACATACAGTTTCATACTGACCTGTCAGACACAAACAGGAATTTACACCTGTACTAATGTTTCCATCCACCTGCAATAATGTTTTGAAAGTTTTCCCATGCTCTTTGGAAGGTGACTGTTCTTACCAGTAACTTTAAAAAGCACTAACATGTACCAGCATAAAACAATTCTGGCTAGAATCCCTTCCCAACAGCTTGCTAATTTTACAGCATCTTCCATTTTCTTACTTTTGCAAGAACTCAGCTGATCGATTCAATGCAGTTTGCCACTTCTACTTATAAATAAAGATTACAGTCACACCGATCCGTCTTGCAAACAATTTGACATTTTCAGATGTTCAAATATACCACAATAGCACGGCTTAAGCACTGAAGAGCTTCCTCCTATAGTCACCTTCATGCTAATATTTAATTCAGAAGTGATGAGGACTGCAACTATCATATGGTAAAAACAGTCTACAAATTCTAGGACTTGTTGCAGTTACTCACATTCATTCCATAGAACGGTTTAGGCAGGCAGGGACCTTAAAGCTCATCCAGTTCCAACCCCCTGCCATGGGTAGGGACAACTTCCACTAGACCAGGTTGCTCAAAGCCTCGTCCAACTTGGCCTTGAACACTGCCAGGGATGATAGCTTTTTTCTTGTCCTCCTTTTAAGGTCTACATTAAGTGCACACAGGTATCTGCTAGTAATCCAGATTCCTACTGTGGTATAAATGCTGCAAACACTGTTAGCAGTACAGTTCTTGTACGTTTCATGACATTGACAAAGCACACTTCCACAGCCAGCAAGAAAAAGAATTAGAACTTTCTCATTAAACTCGTGAAAGGGATTCATACATGATTTTTCCAACTCAAATGAAGTATCGCAGCCCTAACTCATACAGTAAAGAAACCATACCTCACAAAAAGTGAGTTCCATATAAATTCAGTATCATTTTCAGCACATTTTCAAACCATTTTGACCTCCTATGACAGCACCTGTGCCTGGTAGGCAAGTGAAACATGTTAATTCTGTAAAAGTTCAAATCGACACACATGCCTAGCAGCCACTCTTAAATCCTGCTTCGTGTCGATTTAGCTTGCACCATTAAGTTTTAAAGCTAAGCCTGCGTTAGAACCTAACAAAACCAATTTAAGTACTTAAGCATATACAGTCTGATTTTACACTGTGACAGCACTCTAACAAAAGGCACACTATCAGAAACAAAACTTTTCCAGTATTGTCTCTGAAAAAAGCACAGTAAGAAAACAGTCTGCTTTCTTCACAAAATGCAGAAGTTTTTAAAACATACGTCCAATTGTACAGTAAAAGTCTCTCCTTTGGTGACCCAGAAGCAAGCAGAACCTTCACCCATGACATTACCACCACGAAAAGCGAGATGGAAAGACTAGTAGCCAACAAAACAAGAACTATTTCATAGAACCTTCTTTTTCCCCCCAATTTTGTCCTCCAAAACTTTAGATAAAATTTCCAGATGACAGCCTCCACTGCTGTGTGACTAGAGGAGCTTGCAAATTTACATATGAAATTACAGAGCAAACCGGGGTGAACTAAGATCACATCAGCAGCCTTCCTTCTGAACTCTAATCCACATTAAGATTGTCCAACATTAAACACACAGAGCAAGCCAAGTGACATCAGATGCAAAATGAAAACACAAACATGAAGGCTGTAAGTTCAGCTATGGCTGAAACGGCATCTCTAATAACCCAAGTTTTTGTAGCTCCAGCTTTAAATGTTGAAAATTAACTTCTGTCTACCTTGTCTTAATGAATCAAATACATCTGGTCCCCTTAGCAAAGCCATTGGTATCTCCATGAAAATGGGAGAAGAGAAGCACAAACATGTCTCCAAAGATCAGTGCATTACCAGAGCAGAATGAGAAGCTGTCCACACTGCATAAGCCTTCAATCATCATGATCCTCACCGCTCTGTGTGCGAATAAAGTTTCCAGTTCTCCTGCACAGTAACACCAAGTTTGAGACATACAGCAACATTAACTGGAGAAAATCTAATGAAATCCAAAGACAGGGAGCATTTTATATCAAGTGTACATACTTAGAATTTAAAGAAAAACGCAAGTCAACAGTATTGAACTGATATGTGAATTTAGTGCATAACTACTACAAAGACCTCAGAAAATATATCTGATCCTTTATTCCTAGTACTGATGTCAAGCAATGCCTCATACCTGCTAGACCAAGCTACCAGCAAACCATACTGACTCCAAATCATAAGAATCAGAAGAAAAGGAGGTAACATAATTTTTTTCCTGAGCTTTTGGAATAATTTCACAAAGCTACAGTTTGTTCAAGAATCACAGAATGGTTTGGGTTGGAAAGGACCATAAAGCTTGTCTTGTTCCAACCTCCTGCTATGGGCAGGGACACCTTTCACTAGACCAGGTTGCTCCAAGCCCTGTCCAACCTGGCCTTGATCACTGCCAGGGATGGGGCAGCCACAGCTTGTCTGGGCAACCTGTGCCAGTGCCTCAGCACCCTCACAGGGAAGAATGTTTTTCTAATATCCCACCTAAATCTTCCCTCTGCCAGTTTAAAGGCATTGCCCCTTATCCTGTCACCACATGCCCTGGTAAAAAGAAAAGAAATCTATCTTGCTTATAAGCCCCCTTCAAGTATTGAAAGGCCTCAGTAAGGTCTTCCTGAAGCCTTCTCTTCTCCAGGCTGAACAACCTCTCTGCCTTTACTCACAGCAGAGGAATTCCATCCTTCTGATCAGCTTTGTAGCCCTCCTTGGACCCACTCTAATCAGTCCTTGCCTGGAGGCCCCAGAGCTGGATGCAGTACTCCAAAGCACAGACTCATGAGAGCAGAACAGAGGGGGAGAATCATCTCCCTCAACCTGCTGGTCACACTTCATTTTACAAGTCCAAGATATAATTGGCAAAGAAGCTATGGCAATCTTGAGGATAAAATACAAGAGATCCCAACTTTGGCAAAAATTTACATATTACTGTATATCAGTTTCCTGAAGTGCAAAATAGAATTAGCATTTTTCTGTCTCCATTTATTTTTTTCACAGCTCATAGATGAAGAGGGATTTGAAAAATGTTATATTAAATAGAGTGCAATAGAATAAATGTTTGGTGTATTAAAACATATGAGAATAAAATGTATTTCATTTTGACCTGTACCATTTACAAGAAGAGGCGAGGTAGCAATATGGAGCAGCTCTCTGCTGAGGCACCAGAGGTTCTGCAGGTAAAAAGAAAACTGTCAGAAAATCACCCACTGGAATACACATTATTTCCTAAACCAGTGGTTTCCCCAGCAGCTGTACTACAGCTATTCCCTGATGTAACCTCACATAACTACTCAGGCTGGCTAATGCAACAAGTATTTCAATCTGACAATATTCCATGACTGTTGTTACATTAAAGGCTACACTTTTAATTTTTTACAAAAATTAAAAGGTTACATTGAAGTTGCAGCACTAAAGCAGAGCACATCAGCTCAGGACAGTTTTATTACCAAGTAATTTCATAGCACCACAGAATGGTCTGGGCTGGAAAGAACCTTACGATCACGCAGTTCCAACCCCCTGCCATGGGCAGGGATGCCTCACACTAGACCATGTCACCAAAGGCTCTGTCCAACCCAGCTTCAAACACTGCCCGGGATGGAACATTTACCACTTCTCTGGGAAACCTGTGCCAGTGCCTCAGCACCCTCACAGTAAAGAACTTCTTCCTTACATGTAACCTGAACGTCCCTGGTCATGTCTGCAGCAGGTGTGAACTGCAGTGCTGTAAAAAACATCAACAGTCAATCTGTAGTAGTCTCTTACTGGAAAACCTACAACTCTTACAGTAAAATAGCAAGTTCCTTACATAGACAAGCTCAACAGCTCTCTATAATTTACCAACCCTTACATTTTTTTGCCTTTTCGTTACTGAAAGTTCTCCTTTAGCAAGTAAGGGAAACTCAAGCGTCTCTGTGAAAAATCACAAAGTAGTTTAAGTTTGCATGATGCATAGCTTACATCTTTCACCTAGGCTTCTCACTGTTGGTTCCAACAACCACTTTACATGGAGATTATCTTGAAAAACACAGTAATTAGAAGGTTTTATTTGTTTACAATGCTAGCACCTAAGTAATCCGTTTACAGCAAGTTTATGCATTCCTAAAGCATATGCAGAACTTCCAAGACTAAATATTCCACACTCTTCTTTCTTCCAGCTCTGCACAACAGGAAGACTATATCAGCCTGGAAGATGCTGGGACTGCCTGTGTACATCCTCCTGGCATGCCCATCCAAGCAGGATGTGTACTCTGTTCTCCTCCTGATGCACAGAGAGACCCTATTGGACAGCACAGGAAGTACAACAGAAGCACTGATGCAGCCGCCTTATACCTCAATCCAATTCTGTCCTCGGCAAGTTAGAAGATTCTAGTTGAAAAGTACTCCACATGACATCAGTATCCGCCTGTAACACACTAACAACCTCTTACTAAGACCCCCCTCACTTCACATCCATGATATACATTGTTGATGTTGAGAATGGTACAAGAGCAAGGGGGACATCTTTAAAGCTGTTTCATCCACTTGGGATTCTTTTTAAGGAAAAATAAACAACAACTTAATGCCAAGAAGACAACTCCAGATATACTCAATTCACACAACCACTGACACCCAGGATGTGACTCATCATTAAGCTGGGCCCTATCGAAATAATTGTGAGTATACAAAACTAAACACAGCTTGAGAAGCACAGCAGATGAAAAGCAGTATTTGGAGATCTTAACATGCAATTCAAAAGAAAACACTTTTTAAGCTGAATATCTGAGGTAACTCTCAAAGGACTCAGTACTGTTTTCGTAACAATACAGTTAGAATATAAGAGCTTGCACCAAGTCCAAGAATAAGTTAAATTCAGCCTCAAATCAGTATCCAAATAAGGGTGTGCATCAACCTAGCTTAAACTAATTATTTAAATTAAAGCAATGCAATTTTCTCATCCTGGAAGTCTACATAACAGGCCCATGTTATAAGGCAAGTTTAAACTAGCGTATAAAGGACTAAGGTGGAAAATGACTTATTTCTTTTAGTGAGCACAACTATTTCGTCGGTCAAGGAGGAAGGTGCACATGCCCCATTTAGGTGCAAAACTAAGAAACTTCTCTGTATGACCCCTGGATAGGCAATGGAAAGTCTCTTCCAGAAGAGATCGTTCAGGTCAGAAGCCTTGTTCAGTTGCTCTAAGTGCTGTCAAGTTACAAGGACTTGCTTGTACCCAACTCAGAAAAGAAGCAGCTGTCAATGCTCGGCACTGAACCCGGATTCTAGAGTTCAGTGTCTAAATTACTCTCAACATCATATGTCTTCCCCATGCCTCCATGGGACAACCAAGTCCAGCGTTTCAAGTGCATCTCAAACATATGGTGATGATACAACCCTGAAATGCAACTAATCTTAAGAACCAAAGCAACTAAGATGTAAAATAAGAAGATGGGCAACAAACACTGAGAAGCAAGAGAAGTCACAAAGCAGGAGGAGGAAAGTTTTCTTTCCAGTAGAGTCACCAGCAGAGACACAAAGTCAATCCAACGCAGACACCTAACCACTGATATACAACATCACAGCAGTTATCCATGAGCATCTCTGGAGCCAAAAGCTATGAACTTGGGTACCTATGAAGTATTTACTACTTCCCCAAAGAGAATGCATCTTACGCACATCCTGTATCAACTAAGTAACAATTCACAATATGCTATTACAAACAATATTTGGCCTAATTTCAGTTACATGGCCATGGACCATTCATCCCAGTCCAGCCCAAAGGATTTCCAAGACAAAAATAGTTTTTGTTTCCCAGACTAGCATCAGGGTATGCGTATATTAAGGGGGAGGTATATGATTACATATGAACACATAGTGGGAAAAGGCCACTGTGGAGGTCAGTAACAAAACAAATGAAAACAAAACAAGGTAAACCACGTAAGTAATCTGTGTCCTCTTAGTGCAGACTGACAAGTATACAGATATACTAGGGTTAGATTCCTTTCTCCTCAAAAGCATAGCTGGAAGATTTAAATACAAAGTAGAAGAGACAGCATGTGAGTCTGCAAAGAAAGAATGTGGAAAGATTATTCGGTGAGATCACAAAGAAAGTTTTAATGACAGGAAAATAAGATCAGGAAGGCAAGAAAACATGGTGAAGGAAAGAGTTACTGGGATGAAGAAAACTGAAAGGGGAAAGGTAATAGGGGAATAATGATAGCGATGGAATATAACTTGAAAATAAGAAAGCATGGCAAAGGATCCCAGTAAGTAAAGTTCGCTTCTAGTGGCAAACTCACTGGGAAACAAATGAGGTGATTATTTGCAATGACACAAAAAAACAACCAAACAAAAGCAGGTCTAGTAACGTGGATGGAGGCAATAAACGCATACAGTCAAACAAAAGGTTACAGGGGGCACCTTCCCTGGTAAGGCCACAACAGTAGAAGGCAACAAGAGGAGAAAGCCTGGTACACAGTGCTTGACAGTGAGAGAAACCTGGAGAAAGTGACAAGGAGAAGCTTGGGGGAATATCCCTCAGCAGCCACAACGGTGCTGGGGACACAGGTGAGTTTCTGTAGGTACAGCCAAACAGCTCCTGGCCAGTCCCAAGCATCACGAGAGCTCTGGGGATAGCTGGGATATAAGGAGATGAAAGGAGGCAGCACAGAGGACAGGGAGGGCAGCAGGCAGGTGAACATCCTAAAACAGTGCCCAGTGAGGTCACGGGCAAAAGCTCATATGCAGCAAAGAGCAGCGCCTGGGACGGTTGGGGAGCGCAGTCCCGGGG
>JANRGW010031853.1:0-39595 GCA_024733675.1 Psilopsiagon aymara | reverse complement strand
GGGGAGTTGTGTGTTGGGTTTTTTCTTGGGTTTTTTTTTTACCTTTGGAATAATTTTTCTTGCATCATACAGGAGTCTGACGTGGTTATAACTGTCCTTCAGTGTCTTAGCTGCGTGACTGACCTTTTTACCATTTATAGTAAAGCTCCCTGTTAGCTACTGAAGAATTTTTAACATGAATGCTGTGCAACTAAAAGATATTTTAGTTCTAACTTTTATTCCTTTCTAAATTGTTTTCTTGTAGGTGCTACAGTTGTTTAGATGCACACTTCTATGATGATGAAACTGTAACTGTAGTTCTAAAGGAGAGCATGGAACAAGAAGGGAAGGAGAGATTGTTGGCTCAGCTGCCTTTATCTTCAGTATACACAGATGAGGACCAAGATAGGGATTTAGTCTGGGATTCTACTAAAAGGTACTGAAAAACTTTCAGCAAGTCTGAAAATGTAGTACTGAAAAGCAGATTAAGCAAATACTCTAATTAGGTACAATTGCTCATTCCTTGTGTGTGTGTAAATATTTTAAAGAAAAAAGCTTTGTGCCAAGGGAGTGGGATGCAGAGATGGAAGCTTCCTAAAAATTTGGTTTGTGATTTTTGAATGTTGGGATTGGTTTTGCTTTTTTTGAGACAATACTACGTGTGCAAAGGCTCTCCTGAAATGGAAGAACCAACTGAAGACATCCTGTAGATTCAGAGATGATCTGTTCTTTAGAGGATGCTAACTTTGCTGGTTAGAATACTTGAATTTAGGATGTTTTCAGCCTATTTGCTCATATACCTCTGCCTTCTAATAAGGATATACAAATATTTCTTCATCCTTTCCCTGGTAATCACACATACAGCTATTGTCAGCTTAGCCCTGAAAGATCAAAACAGATGCCTGTGTTGGCTTAGGGAGAGAAAAGCATCTGGGGGAAGTGAACTGACACACACCCAAAAAAAGGCCAGTGTAGTGCAAGTGGTGAATCCAGTCTTTTAGTTGTTGAGCCTCACTTGCTTTTTCTTTTTTCTTCCTATGCCTCTCTCAAGGATTGCTTAAAATACATTTTTACCCCAAAAGAAAGAGACATACTGAACTGTAAATAATTTTTTTTTAATGCCACAAAGAAGTTGTGTATTGAAGAATTGACAGAAAATACTGAAAGTAAGTTCAAAGTAATCCTGGGCACGGTAATAGGCAGGGAGCCCTTCACACAAACCCTGTGAATGGGGAGAAACTAGAGTAATACATCTTTGAAAAGTTATGGAGGCTAAATTTGTGTGTAAGTGAAGGCATTCCCTACAGGACTTTGTTCAGAAACCCCTTCTCTTGCAGAGGAAACGTTTGAAGGATGCCATCCTCATCCTCATGCTGTAGCTGTTACTTGTGGGAAGATCAGGCTTTACAACACCCTTCTCACCTGCTGTAATCTTTCACCTCAGATGAAATATGGCTGTGTCTTTGCAGTTTTATCTCCCTCTTCAGAATATCCATAGCAGCATTACAATGGTTTCAAATGCTGATCTGCTTGTTGCATATGATATAATAAAACTTAGACATTAAAAAAACTGAGGTTTGTCTTAGAACTGAAATAGTTTCTTATGTACTAGCTTTGTGCTTTTCTTCTTCCTGTGTGCAGGCTGGATGAGCAAAGTGGTGAGATACCCACATGTACTGTTGTCTTGGAGAATCAATGGAGAGTGCTTGAGAATATGAAAGCTCAGTATGTTTCTGTAAATGGTATTAGGAAAGTTTCCTGTGTGGTAAGTACAGTATCTGAGAAACAGCTTCTAAACTATTAAAGAAAAGATGCTATGACTGGAGAGAGTGATAACCTCTGTCTGCTAATTTAGTAAGAATTAGCAAAGAAAAAGAAAATATTTATTTATAATAACTAACTAATAATAAAATATTTTATAACTAATACAATAATGAATAATAAAATATTTATAAATAGATTATTCTCTTATGATCTGTTGTAATTGTATCGCAGTACAGTCATACCTCTCTTGTAACACAGCATGGAAGACTTTAACAGAAGTGGATGTATCTATTTGCTTTACTTTTCACCCTGCAGGGCAATTAAAAATTTGCTTATTTTCTCAATACCTCGATTTCAAAGAAAGGCCATTTTCAAAGCTATTGGCTGGTATTGGTGCTTTTTTTAAGAAACAATATTTATCAATGGTAACTTCTTAATGTCTCCATAGCTAAGTTCAAATCTCCGTCACGTGAGGGTGTTTGAGATGGATGTTGAAGATGATGGAGAAGCTGAGGAAGAAGAGGAAGAAGAAGCAACTCAGACTGCAGCTGGGGAGCCTGATGAACTAAACCAGTCTGCAGATAACCAAGACAATGTGTGTGGTGCATCTGCTGAAGAACTACCTGATGAAACTGAAGAACATGAATCAAGTCTGGATCCTTGACATAGGCTTTTGTATTAGTAAAGGGACAAGACTGTAACCTAACTTCAGGCTGTTGAGATATGTACCCCATACCTACTCCAGCAGCTGTAGTAGGATGTTGTGTGTCACAGTTCTGTGTTAATTATCGGCCAAAGACTGTGTTCTAGAGTACACTTCTCTGACCCTTTTTTGTCTGGCACATGGTTTGGTATGAAATAAATTTTCTTGAGGGGTTTTCCATTTACAGTTTTTTATAGATGAGGAGAAAAAGAAATACCAGATTATGTTTTTCATAGTTGACCTGTTCAGTCCTGAATACTGTTAAGATCAAATGAACTTGTATGTGAAAACAGCAAAATTTGGGACTGAATTCTTTCAGATGTCGTGTTCTAGTAATGAGTACAGAAGTTTCCTGTAGAGCTGAAATTTAAGAGTATGGCCAACAACAAGCTTGCAGATCAGCATAAGACTAGTTAGACCACAAAAACTTGAAGTTGCAACAGAGTATATTTTTTTTTTATTCTGATGTAGCATTGTTTGTCATGCATAGGCTTCAGCATGATCGTGCTGCTTGCTAATTTATGTATTTCTGTAGGAATGAAGCAGTATTAAGTGGTAGCAGCTAAAAAGTGGTAGATTACTAAAGTGTTATTAAACAGTGTTTAGTAATCTAAAATGTTTTCTTCCCTACTAGCTGTCAGAGTCTTAGCTGACTCAAAACTCATCTCTTTAAATTAGTATTGCTACTAAATGCATGATCTGCCTTCAGTACAGTGAGTGTACTTTCTGTCTGTGAAGAGGACCAGGTCTTATGCATGTGCTCCATTCTGTACTTCATGAATAAAGAAATCTGAAATTGGTATTTGACATTTCAGAGATCAGATACCAGGCTTGCCATCTTTGTCTTGTTTTGGAATATTCCATTTTTAAGTTACTGGTTTTTAAAGTGGGCTTTTGAAGGGTTTGGGCTGTTTGAGGAAGATCCTTATAAATAAAGCTGTTCAGTGCTGAGAGAGACTTATGGGGGTTTTTGTTTTTACTTTTCAGCTGCTTGCTGTTCAGTGTTCTCATCTAACAGATGCTAATGGTTGAAGGCACAATGAAAAGCTGTAGGACAGGAGCAGAAATGCCCATTCTAAAGTGCTGTATACTTTCTGTGTAGAGGAGTTACTCTTGATGAAAGATTGCAGCTACAACAGAACCCACTCAGCTTAGGCCTAGCCTTGTGTCCTTCCAGGAAACTATTGGTCCTGAACTAACTTTAAAATTTGTCACACTACAGTGCTTGGAAACAATTGTTCTGCTGTGCTTTCTGCTGAGTAGTTTTAGCCCATGGGCATATAGAAATCAGATCTGTCCTGCCCACTATTGTTTCTGAATTTGTGTTGATAGCAGGTGTGTCCGTGCCACAGGTGCATGCCCTTCAGAAATCTTGTTAAGGTGGTTATGCATCTTTCTAGTTCAGTCTTGGATATAATTGAATCAATGGAATTTTTGTTTCTGGCTGGGATAAGGGCACGTGCACTTTGTACATTTCACTGTGACAAGATATGAATGCACCAGTTTAGGTCAGTGCTTCTGATTGCATTGCTGATCCTTTTGTCAAATTTATTTTTGTTCTCCTCCAGATTTCCCTAATAATAAATGTGTCTGTAGTGTGCTGATGGAATGTTTTCAAAAGGGCAATGGGAAATACTTGATCCAGAAATTTTTCAGGATTTTGGTGGTGTCTGGGTGCAGTGATTTCACTTGCCACTTGATCTCTTCATTGTCTTTTTTTTAATGCTAACTGGAGGCTTATTAAGCCTTTTTCTGCTGGGAGTTCTTATTCCTCCTGGACAGTTTTGTAGTCAAAAGAACTTGTATGTTCTCATCAAGTACGTATACAATATAGTGTTTGTCATACTAATCTTTAGGTCTTCTAAGAGTCATTTACTGATGCCTCTTTTTTAATGTCTGCCTGTTTTGTATGTGACATTTCTAGTTTTTTAAAAGATCTTGGTCAGCTTTTCTTTTATTTTCTGCTGTTCACCTTGAGTAATCCCTTTTTCCAGACCTCTCGTCAATGCCTTTTCTGACTGACCTCTAGGATTTCAAAATTTACCTCATTGCTGAGTTTTTACTTGGTCTCTCAACACTTGGTGCTGTTTTACTTCACAGCCTGGGCGTGGCATGGTACTTTTGTCTCCCACTTACATTAATGTATTTCAATGCACTCTTGTACCTGTCTTTATAAATGACCACTCCAGCTGAGCAAAAAGATGGAGAGAAATAGTGAACAAAAGTTTGTTTTAGTTAACTGTCTTTGCAGGAGGGAGAAGGGGTGTATATTTTTGTAAAGATATCTACAATTGGTCCTGATGCTGCTTGGCTTTAAAAAACCAACTTAAAAAAACCTTTAAGCCCATGTGTAAACCTTAACATAATGGGAAAGCCATCTATGTAAAGTACTTAGATTGTTTACTAAGTTTCTCTGGCCTGTGTTTAATACCTGTAGATTTGTCTCATGTATTGTTATATGCTACAGTATTCTCTAAGAAGATGTCTCTTGCTACATTAAACTGGCTGTTGCTTTTGGAGTTGTGACTTAATTTCTTGCTTCACAAAGCGGTTTAGGGGAAGAGCTGGTTTAGCTTTTGCCATGGAACAATGGTAGTAGTAAGAACATCTGGGAGAGGGGAAGACTTCACTAGAGGTGGCTTCATAATAACCAATAAGGAAATTGCATATGAATGAGGAGAGGGGATGAAAGGAATTGTCACAGGGTGAGTTTAAAGGAGGCAGTTGCAAAATGCCAGAAGGATCTCTATGGAGATTCCACTGTGGAGGAATTCTGAGGAAAAAAAAACAAATCACAGCACCATCTCTGGAAGTAGAAGAAATCCCACTTGTAAGCCAATAAAATCCATTCAACTATACCTTTAGGGTAAGTAAGAGCTGCTAACAAATCAGTCTGGAGATGGTTGATGCCAGCAAAGTTCAGGCCTTCAGTAAGTTATAATGGGATGTAAACATAGTATGGGAGTTCAGACATTCTTCCCCCAGGGGGTATTATATGGCTACTGCTCCTAGCTGGCAGTTTTACAGCTCTAATTGGACAATTGCAGCCTGCTCCTGTGAATTGGAAGACTTTGGGTGGTTTTTGTAGTTCTTGATCTAGAGGTAAAGAATCCTGTTGGGTTTAGTTCCTACAGTTCTCACCAGGAGTCCTATCTCTTAGAGTGAGCCTATTCTTAATGAGAGAAAAAGAAAATAACAACTTGGGACCTAGTACAGGAAATAAGACTCTCTTTGCAAGCCCATACCCTTACTGCTGTACAAAAGGAATTCAGTCTCATGGAGCTGTTGCATGGTGGATCTGATGTTGAAGTTCTCTTAAGTATGTAATTGAACATGCTTTGCTTTGAACAAACCAATTATTTGTTTGCTTAACTGAAAAATGTTTGATTCTAATCTGGAGATGAGGTTATGTGTTAGCCACCTGAGGAAGTGAGGCTCAAGGCCTTCTTCCAAAGTGGCCTAAGTTTCAAAAGTGGTGTAAGTTTCAAAATAGAACTTGAAAAAAAAACCCCTCTTTTCTTACCATAGTGATTCTGTTACTGATTTAGAGGTGCAGTCATTTTTAGCAGTATGGTTTTTTTCTTATTATTAAATTGAAATCTTCAGATACTGATTTTGCATCCTGTAGTTCTCAAGAGAATTCATATATAAATTCTGTTATGAAGACTTGCCCTGAGGTGCCTGAAAATCATTCTCTTAAAAAGCCACTACAGATAAGACCCACAAGGGCAAAGGTAAGGAATTTGTTCGTCTGGTCACATATTTATTTTAGACTGTTGAGGTAACCTGTGGTTTCCTGAGGATAGCACAAAGACCAGAGCTTTCATATGTTGCAGTTATCTGCAGAACAATAACCTTTGTCTTTCCATATTTTGAATTAACCATATCCCCTTCATGTTGGAATCCTACTAGACTAGAAGCGAATGGACAATGCCTTTTGTTTTCCCTTTTAGAAATGTGATATTTGTGATGTCCCCTTTCTTGCAGCTAATCTGTACTAGCCTCAATGCTTCAGGTACTTGGCTAATGTTCAGAATATTGAAATGCAGGAGGAGGATGGAAGGCGTCAGTGGGCACTGTGATTTCCAGATAGTTATAATATTTTTTTAATTGATCAGGTTTTGATCAGGTTTTGATCAGTTTTGATCAGTTACATGGAAAACCAGCGTACTACTAGCCCAAATTTTTAGTTATTTTATTTCTCTAAAAAGCATTATTAAGGCAGAAGGAGGACCTAGTGAGTAAAGCAGATGAGAATTATGGATATTTTTTTTTTGGGGGGGGGGATACCTAGAAATTAATCTCTTCAAAATTAGTTTATTTTCTTTAACATTTTCCAATGTTTACTAATCCCTTGAGAGAGATGACATGTTTGGACCTGGTGATCTTAAAGGTCTTTTCCAACCTAGTTGATTTGATGGTTCTATGGAAGACAGCTTGCCTATAACCTTGACCAAATTGTGGTTAGTTCACTTCTTTCCTTAAAATACTGTGCAGTTCTGCTGTGCACTGAAACAGTTTCTTTGCTTTACTTTGCAGAGGGTTAGGATTTATGTAGTTGTCTTCCATGGTTGGTGATCACTGAGATTTTGGAGACTTGTAGCAGATATGTCAGGCCTGCATGAATGAGAATGTCTGGAGGTTGGACATACCAGAAGGAACAAAAGCAGCAGCAGGGCTATAAGAATGGCATGCATTTGAAGTCACTTAGATTAGCAGGTCATCAAAATCCTAATGTGTCTACGTGCAGGTGGTCAGGAGGCAAAGAACCTGAGCAAATGGGCTAATCCTAATGACTTCTGGGGGCAGGATAAGATGGACAGACTGATTATTGACAGTTCCTAAAAGGCACAAAAAGGCCTGACCAAAGCCAGCACACAGTTGCCAACCTCAGAGGAGCCCAACATGGTAAGAACTCGAAGGCTGGTGTCCCTTTTTCTCTGTTGTCACAAGGCGTCTTATACAGATCTCCTGGATTCAGGAGTCTGGCACCTGAATTTTGCACGGACTACTTGGACATGCTTATCTAGGTACTTATGAGTATGTGGATGTGAGGATGCAAGTGAATGAAATTAGTTTTGTTTTAAAATGAAATCAGCTTCCCTTCTTACACAGCCTGTGTTTATGGTTTCCTGTTTTGCTGCTGCAGTGCTGCCTACATAGGAAAAAACAGCAAAGAGGATGGGTGGCTGGATGTAGCCGGGTGTCCTTTAAAGAGGGAAAAGTGGAGAGCAAGAACTGGATGCAAAGATTTCTAGCAGTGTATCTAAGATCATTTTGGAAGACATAAAATACCAGTCCAGAGTTTAGGGTTATGTTTATTTTTCTGTGGTACCTATTAATCTTGATGTTTGAATGCAACTTAAAAGCAAATTGCTGTGGGCAAAATTCCGTCTTTGGTTATCCCTGTAAAAGATCACTGGAGGCTGCTGGACACAATTAAAAGCAGAATTTTTTGTTATATTCCTACTATGTTTATGGGAACAGTTAAGTCAGACCTACTTGTTGGTCTGGTTTCTCAGCAGAACTTATGATAGAGATTGGACATACTGTGCTCATGCATGTTCAGTGATATGACTTACAATTCATGAATGAAGAGCTCCTTGTACTTGGTATCAATGTCCAGACTACAGTAACAAAAACATATGAAGCACTCAGCTCTGTCGGTTTATATGAATTTAAAAAGACACTGGTGTTACTAAAATGCTGCCTTGTAGTTACCTGTAGTAACATGTGAACAAGATTTTCATTTTTCTAACTACGCATTTCACATCTTCCAGTGTTCTGAGTTGAAACTCTTTGCTTAGTAGGTAAGTCTCAGGGTTGATCTGTGCCTTCTGATAAAAGCAGACTCTGATCTGAAGTCAGAAGTGACTTTACGACTGGGCTTTCACTTCTCAATTACTTCCCACCCAGATAACGTACACATTTCGAGTATTATTTCAACTACAGGAATAACTACAATAATAGATATGCTATGCTCCCAGTAAAACAACAGGGTTTGTACATGGGAGACTCACATTGGAGGACTTCTGCTGGTGATCTGTACATATGTGTCTAATTGCAATGTGTCTTATTTCTCTCCCTTTTCCTAATTATTAAACTTTAAAATACTTTCAAAAATAGAATTTATTTTTTTTGTATGTGAAGAATTGCTGTAGTTGGCAGGAGTATTGAAATGATCATATGCCAAATAACAGGTGTGAGATCCTCTTATAAAGATGGAATCTGTATTTTGGAGAAGTTTTGAAGTTACTGATGAAGGTTGAGAGAAAATGGGATCTGACTGGCTTGTCCAGGAAGAATGGCACTGAAGAGTTGGCTTCAGTTGGTTTACAGGCAGGCAATAGAGATGACCAAAGGGGTTTTAAACAAATTGCAGTTGGAGGAGAGTGAAGAGATACTCTGTCCCCTCTTCCCTGTCTCCCTAGTATATTTTGTCTTTCTAGATTACTGGTAATTCCTTGACCTGAAGCTTGGTGGCTCAGTACTGAGTGAAGCCACAACCTAATCTGTCATGGTTCTGGTATACTGACATTTTACTGGCACGATCTCGGCTCTAGCCAAAGTCCTGTGCCACCCTGTCCTTACCACAGCAAAACTGATCCATGGTCAAATTCTAAAGTCCTGTCTGAAGAAGATCTCCCAACAAGGGGGGAGTGCCTCCCTCCTCTCTTTTCCTCCCTCCTAGCTTAGTACTGCAGCGACAAAAGTAAAGCTTAGAAGATGTCAGTAAATGTCTTCATCTGATTCACTTCATAATATTAGCATCAGCAGAAATCCCCAAGTCTTTACAGTCAGGAAAAGTCTTAGAGGAGTAGTAAATAAATACAAGATAACTTGTTAAAGTGCATTAACAAAAGCATCAATTACATATTTTGCAGAACAAAATCCATCAGGAACTCTGACTGCAAAAGTTATCTGTTACCCTAATGAAGCTCTGCCAAAGTCCCTGTAGGCACGTAGGAACTGAGTTGTCTCAAGGCACAACTTCAAAACTGGTGCATCCCTGCCGATTGTAATTTAGGGAGAGATGAGGGAGGTTCTGAACAACTGCAGGTGAAATTTATACTTTCCACTTTCCCACAATGTTTATGATTTTTTCTGTGTTACAACTAGAGACTTTGATATTTAAGGTTCTGTAACAGATGCAAACTTCCCTTTTAGGTTTTCTGTTTGCATTAGAGATTATATCTAGCTTTTATTCCGTAATATCCCTCAGACATGCTAACTTGCATGTACTCATGACAACAGCACACGGGCTCAGTTATTGGTGTGTTTGATTTGTAATCTGAGTTGAACTTGACTTCCTAGAGTGGGATTGTCCAATCTGTAGTGAGACATTTCCAGTAAAGTGCCAGAAGGTTAATTCAGTTTGCTGTGGTTGCATCCCCTTTATGCTGTGCAAAGTATATGCAGAGAGTATTTTATTTAGGAAGAATAGTTCTCAGAGCAGTCATCTGTCTGGAAATAGCACTGCTTGCTCGCTAGGTCATACTCTGTTCCGAGTTGTGCAAGGTGAAGTCTATTTTAAATGAACATCTTGCATCCTTCAGTCAGTATTTCTCTTGTCTACCTGTTGTTCACCATACACGGTGTGGTCTTAAAATCTGGTTCATGAGTGGAACTTGGCTGTAGCTGCTGTCCTCTGCCCTGCAGTTCCAGTTATGCTGGCAGCAGCCTGAACTCACAAGGGAGCTCTTGTATCCTCAGACTATTCCAGAGTGTAATATTTTGATCATGTGAGAAGCTGCAGGGTGCTCTTAGTGAACGAAGTAGACCACTTGCATACATCTGTAAATGCTTCTAACAGGAGCCTGTTAGTTCTCTTTCAGGCTGCAGTCTTTCCACAGCTTGAGGCTGGATGCTTTTCTCTTTCTGTACTTCTTGTGCCTTGGGGAGATAGCCGAAGTTTGCATTCAAGCACTGATATTTTAAAGCAAGCCACTGAGTTGACATCAGAGAAAGGTTTAAATGTGGAAACTAAACTTGCCTCCCTTCCCACAGGGTGTCAAGGAGAATGTTCACATTCAAACTGAATCAGCTTGACTTTTGCACCATTAGCACTGCATGGGTGCTCTGTAATGTCCAGAGTCGTGCCCAGATTTGTGTATCACACACCAGTTACAACAATGTTTTTTTTCTTACTTTTGGATGTCATATGGTTTTGAACATCCTAAGATGACTGAAGTACAGTACAAGAGCAACTGAGCTTTATGGAGCTGTTCTGTGAATGTTGTGGGGTTTTTTCATTTGTGATCTAGGTCTGCATGTGTGTTTTGTCAGGTAATTGTGTGACTTCATTTTCAAATCTAATATAGAGTTTAAAGCTTTAACAATCTTTAAAAGAGATTTTTTGGGGGACAATTTATAGCAAACTGATGTGACTGTGAGAAATTAAATATGCCTGGACTGAGGTGGGACTTGAACAAGACACTTTGAAATGCTCCTCAGAACATCACTTTCTCTCAAGCATAAGCTGATCCAGGTGTCTTTGCTCACAAGAACTTTGCTGCTGCCTGTGCTTGAGGAGCAATAGTAAACGTGCAGGAAAGACGACCTCTTTGCTTTAATTAGATTTACAAGAGGATACCAGACCTGGCAGTAAAATAAAGCTTCATCACAGTGTTATGTCACTAATGTGTCAGCACTGGGAAGTAAGATTGTTTCCTGAAGCTCCCTCTCCCAAGAGAGACTTCTGTTTTAAATTCAGTCTCTTTGCCAAATTCAGTTTGAATTACAAGCGTTGTGTGTCAGCAATATCTGAAAGTACTATCACTCTGTGACACGCTGAATTTGGGAAGTATTATTATCTGTTTTGCAAGATGAGAAATAACTGAGGCAGGGTATGCATCATGCCATGCATTGCCTGCCTTGTCTTTTATCCTTCAAAATGCTGCTCTAGTATAGTGGACTTACAGAGTGAAAGTCTGCTTCTTAAGACAGCTCTTAATAAGCGGTGGGGATTTGCCTTCCCCAAGGATCTGGGATTTGCCCACAGAGAAACAGGACTGATGGAAATCCTGTACTGGTTTCTGCAATCAGGGCACTGGGTTGCTGTTTTCTGGTCTAGATTTTGTACACTGCTTCCACTCTCTATCATTATATTATTTAATTCTAACGCAGACTTCATAGTTATTTACAATAATATTCCTAAATGCCACACATAGTTACTGTTAATGTTTTAGTTCAAGGCCTGTGATGTTTTTATGATTTGATTTAGAGGAAGAAGGCCTTTCACTCATTTAAAATCTCGGTGGTACTTCTGCATATCTAGAAGCCCTCTGAAAATGTGCTGCTGACACAAGGTGCTGTAGCTCCATGATAGTTGGAGGTCCGTTCTGAGAAGTGAGGGAATGTATTATTAGTCATAGGTATTTTCAGGTACACTGAAAAGTTTCAGGCACTGGTTTTGGAAAAACATTCACAGTGTTGCAGACAGCTCTGTGAGCTGTGCAGGTGACAGACGCTTTTTACACTAGTTCTGTAGAAAATGGAGAAAATGCCATATGGCAAAACTAAATAAACAGTAATTTTGTAATCTAATAAATTCTTCACTTAAATTTCACTTTTGGTTACAGGTAAAACAGTTCTGATTTTTTTCTGCATACTCCATACTCATGTTATCCAATTTTAATCCGTGGAGTTGTAAGGATATACTTTTACAGCTGTATCCTTGTTAAAACTCTGAATCCTGAATTTTAAATACTTATAGTTCTATAATAGATGATTTTGAAGTAGAGAAACTGCATTTGTGTTTTCACAAACTTCCTAAATAATCAGAATTGTTCATTATTTTAAGTGCAATTATTTTCAGGATCTTGGTTTTTAAATGGAATGGGAAGTATTTCGTGGAGCCAGTTGGACTCAGCGGGAGTGGGGGCAGAAGTCTTTTTCCTTCTAGTAGGCTTTCCAAGTGTTATTTTAAAGCATTTTTTCCAGAGTTGAGAAATTCTCTAAAAATAGTTTTGTTTTGTCAAAGCAGGAAATAATTTGGATATGTTGAGGAGAATAGATAAGTGAGAACATCCATGAGAAATGAAAGTGAGTACAAAATCTCTCTTCCTACGCAGATATTATCTACCACATGGTGAAAGAGGTTTTGTTCCAGCAGTCGGGACCCTCCCAGTGTCTTTCTTTTCTCATTGCAGTAACTAATTACAGGATAGCTTTTAGACATTTACTAAAGTAAATATGTAAGGGAGGCGCTATTTCTGTTATGCATTCCTGGAAGTTGCTTCATTGTTTGGTTGGAATTTGCCTAACATTTGCTCAGTAATGTAAACATTTGGACAAATATTCGTAGTTTCAAATAACTCAAAATAATTAATCTAATAGAAAAAAAAATGCCTTACCAGAAGTTGATTCTTTTCCAAAGCAACGAATGTTTCAGATCCCTGAAACACAGTACTTGGGGTATACAATCTTCCCTGCACTCTGCATTACTTGTGCTGCAGAGGACTCTGGAGAATGAAATTACTAAATGAAGTCTTATTTCTTTCTGTTTCCACACTTTGTGTAGATAATAAGCTGCTTAGTTTCAAAAAGAGCCGTAAATGCATCTTTTTGGAGTTGTCATAATTTCATAAAATGTAAAAGGCAGGCCACCGCAAAGTCAAGATAGAAAAGCTGTTTTTCTAGTCAGGAAAATTCCATTTGACTTGATATTAAGATAGGCAAGAGAAAAGAAGAAGCCCATATGTGTATATCAGATGTGAGCCACATGTTTTCACTTTGATTAAAAACCTAGACCCAGCTTTGTCACTTGGGAAAAAAAGAAGAGCAAAACAAGAAAGCAATTTCACTACTTTCCTCTAGCTAACAAAATACTTACCTGTCTTGTCTGTATGTTACTAAACATATGCCAGACAAAGCATTGGACACAAGGCTGAAACGTACATAACATTTCATGTTTTCTGCATATCCCCATTATCTTGAACAGTGGAGTGATTTTGGGTTTTTTGGAACAGGAGCTTTCTGGGCTCTCTTGATGGAGGGAAAATATTTGGTAGATACTGGCTGAGAGGTTGTTTCTACTGGCATGGGTGGACTATAAGAAGTTCCACAGTTGGGAGTGGATAAAGAATCCAAAACGGTCAGTCATCAGTAATTTGGGCAGAGAATGGAGAGTGGAAAGTGTGTGAGAAAACGGGAGAGACGCAGGTGGAGACAACATTCGGCAAAGCTGGTGGCATGGGACCTTGTGCCTTGAAAGTGGGAGCCAGTGAAGACTAGTGCGGCCCCAACTTGACAGAAGCAGAAGGCCATTTTGTATCAGAGCAATTTGGTTCCAGTATGGATTATAGCTAGAGAGCTATTTCTTTTTCTGTTTTATTTCCACATATAAAAATGGCAATTAAAAATAAAAAGGAAAGGAAAGGAAAGAAAAGGAAAGGAAAGGAAAGAGAGAAAAGTTTCTTTAGCAGACTCCATCCAGCAGGACACATTGCTGTTCTTATCAATGTTGATACAATATTGTCAGCAATTCTGCAGAATTTATGTATCTAGTGGAATGTGTCAGCCCTTGCTAAAGTACACCGTTTGCTATACAGGAGTGGTAGGTGTATTAAAAGGAGTAAAAAGTTGCCCTGCATCTAAAAATAGAAGTTTCTGGCAGAAAGCAAATGGAAATGTGCGTCATGCATTTTCATTTGAAGGAAATTAACTGTAAATCAGATCTGGACATAAGAAAGGATTTGTATTAAAACTCACACAGTGTTTCTATTTGAAGGAGTGTATCTGTAAATCATGTCTGAACATAATGAAAGGTTTATTTTCAGAGTGTTGTAGGCAAATGCCAATAATAGTAATGCAATGCCAAATATGTAACACCTCTTTTAAAAAACTAACTAAAGCTTCTTACTTATTTGAAAAAATGTAAATGAAAATAGAGCACATCTTTTTGGTACCTGCCCAGTACTGTTCCTGAATGCTCACAAGGGTGTTGTTAGCTTAGTTCTGGGTGACTCAAAAAGGTTCACACAAGCAGGTGGGGCTGTGCTGCATCTCCTGATTAAAAAAGAAAATATAAGCAGTTGTCCTTGTAGTATATACAGTGACTTAGCATGGTCTTGCTTTATGCCAATCCATTAAATGCCTAACAGCCAAGTTAAATGCCAAAATTCCTTTAAAAACCTGGCCCAATGTGTATGGATCCGTAAAAAAGACACAGCATAGTGGTGGAAGTGTTGGCATTTATAAAAATAAGCCACTGGCTGGTGAAAGCCACACAGCTCCCCTTTGGTAGCATATGTGAAGGTAGCTACTGTGCAGTGATAGTGGAGGCAGCCCACTGGCACCATGTAATAAGGGCATGCTCAAGGCCAGTCTTTGTGAAATTGCCTAGTGTGCTGTAAATCCACACCCTACCATATCTCACAGCAACTCACTTGGGTAGTCGTGTCTTCATATCTTTCTATCAAGTAGAATTATTTTTGGTAAAAGAACAACCTGAACCTTCATTTTGATGTAATTTTAATGAGCACACAGAGAGTATGTGCAGAAAAAATGCTCAGGTTTTGTTAGGTGATGTAAATCTACATTGATTCTAATTATTCCTGGGTTCACCAGGACTAAGTAGATGTTTCATGAGCCTGTGAGAAGTTCTGCACACCAGGCAGGTGCCTCTGAAAACTTGAGCTTTGATCAGAAAAGCTTTCCTGAGAATGCAACCTTTGTGTCATTTCTTGTCAGCTGAAGACAGTACTTGTGACTTAAGATTTCTGCTGGAACCTGTACTTTCCTGTCTCTGACTATTTGAAATGAAATGCTGAAGGGATATTATCATGCCTTCTTGGCTGGTGCCTCAGCTGTTAGGCTCAGCTGGGAATAGATGGATAGGGTTTCAAGTGTGGGAGCCCAAGTGGAGGAAAAAAGACAGAAGCGTTATTCTCGTTGAGCAGGCAAAGCTGTTTAAAAAGCAGCCATGAGAACTACTATTTTATGTGAACTGGGGAGGGCAAAAGAGGAATTATATTGTGAATTTTAATTTCAGAAACCCTCTGTAAGATTTAGTGGGGAAACTAGGATCTGGGGGAGCATGTGGCTGGAATGAATATAGGCCTTATGAAGCCAGCTCTGCCCATTACTTTTAATATACATGTACTTTGGATACACAGAGTTGCTTTTTCTTTCCCCCCTGTGCTCGTTTAGGCTACACTGGTTCACTCTGCCTTCAGTATGTGTATTTACTATACTAAGTTCAAAGTGATCTCTTTGTAGTAACTGCTTAACAGCCAGTTTCTAAGAATATTCCAGCTATTCAAATTGTTTGCAATAAGAAGAACAGAGAGCAAATGCAGAAAGCGAGAATACAGATTAGGTGGATTTGGTTTTAAATTGAATAAGTGGAAAATATGTGCAGGATTCATTGTTCTCTAAAAGCTGCTATTGAATACCTGTTTTCAGTCATCTTAAGCATTTATTTCTGGGAGCCTTCGAGCAATGTTTTTCTTTATATTAGATGCACACTTCAAATGCCAGTGCCTTCTGCTTAATGACCTGCCAGAGGCCTCCTTACGCTTTCTCTGTTGCCCTAATCCTGACGTTTGAGAATCTTGTGATACAAAGGTGTGTAGGTCATCCAGAGTCAGTAATCTTGTCCCATGCTTAGTCCATTTGGAGTTTATCCTAGAAGTGCTTTGGGGAAATGTACTTTGCTTGCTACTAATTTCTTTTGGCCTGTTTAAATCTGTACTGTCTTCATTTGTGCAGTCTGAAATGCTGTGGCTGTGTTACTGGCACTTCAGAAATACAGGCTTAATCATCCTTCTGAGTTTGTCCTAAAATGACTCTTTAATACAGAAACATATCTTGGTCAGTTGTAGTTTTGATACATCCATAATGTTCTGAAAGGCAATATTTATAGGCAGTAATTAATATCTTTTATCAGACCAACAGATACAGCTGGAAAAAGCAGAGTTGCTTTAAGGAAGAAAAGTGCTTCTTCAATCACTGAAAGTTTGTTACACCAACTGGTTGACTGAAAAAAACCCAAAATACAACTTCTCTCTAAAAACCTGCTTGACTTGCTTTTTGAAAAGGTTTAATGACCTTCCTCAAAGGTCATTATAACCTTCTATTCCAGTCAGACAATCACTCAAACTGAAAGTGGGGTTTCCATAGTCTGCATTAACCCTGTCAAGAGGGGAGAATAATTTTACCTGTGTATGCGTTCAGATGAAATGGCAGCGTTGTTGTGCACATTTCTTAGCATCATGTTCCCTAAATTTTTGCCTGATTCAGTTGTTTGGCCACTGTCTCAAGATGCTTTTCAGAAGATTGTTGTGGTTTAAGCCATAAAACTTGCATGAAAAGCCATGAAAATGCATGAAAGAACTTGAAAAAAAAGCAGCATACTATGTACTAGTACAGATAAACTACAGTTGGTGAGCTGTAAGAGCCCAGCGATGAGAACAGAGACTCCTCCTTTCTTTTGTCAGTTCCAGAGGGCTTTGCATTCTAACCCATGGCACAAGCTCTGCCTTTTTTTCCATAGTCTGTCTGAGCAGTGCTACCTTGGAGATAAGCACAAGTCAGGTGCAAAGAGACAAGCCAGTTTTCCTGCTGCAGAAATCCAGCTATGCCACAGCTTGCTTTCTTTTAGTGTAATTCATCTTACGTTGCCACTGTAGCAGGAAGAATAAAAGAAGAAAGATTGGAAAAATAATGCTGGATGCATTCTACCATCTTTTCCTGCCAGGATTAATGGATAGCATGTACTGAAAGATAGTTTGGAAAAAAGCAAATGGGAAATTAGTAGTTAAATGTTGGTTAGACAGCTGACCCATCACTCGGTACCAGAATATCACTGAATTTTGGATTTAATATGTAAACTCATCCAATATAAATTTCTGACTGTGGTGAAATGTGGGATGGATTAATGATTCTCTGTTAGAAATTCCTAAATTAAAAACATGAGCAGCCTTTCCATAACCAGGATATGAAGGCTAGTAGCCAGAAGTGTTTCAAGAGGAAGGATTTGATTGCCCATCGTTCTAATAGCTTTAACTCTTTAATTTTTAAATCTCTCTTGATTGCTTTCTAAACTTCTTGGGTTAATGTATTTAGTCATTTAGTCATCTTCTATATAAACATATTTCAAACTAAGGTGATTAAAGAAGCTTTTTCTTCCTTCCCTGACAGAAACTATAGAGGACCTCAGCCTCATTATAAGGCTTGTTTTGAAAGCATCTAATCATTATAGGATGAATGGGGGTTTTGTATTGCTTATTTATGATGCCTCATCTGGATTTGCCTTTACCTGTGAAGCTTCATTTGGACCTAAATTAATTAGATTAATTAAAGGAATACCTTTGATTTGAGTGCAGGAAAACTTGTTTGCATGGAGGCTACACCCTCTTCTTTATCTGGCAGAACCTTGAATACAAGCAGCATGTAATAATTAGGTGTGTCAAGTTATAAGTTGATTCATCTTTAAGTAATCTCAGAGGAAGAGGTGGAGGACGACTGTTCTCCAGAGAAGGCTGAAGACAGTAAGGTGCATAATCTTTCTCAAGTGAGCATCCTCAGTTCCTGAGACTTCCTTAGGATGCGTAACTGCAAATGTTGTTCTTGAGCTCTGCAACATTCCTGAAGTGCAGACATGAATGAGACAAATGCTGCTAAAGTAAAAGGTAGGAGAGTGAGCAGAAACACGGCATTTGCATGGAAGTCATGTAGATGTGTTGGGGAGGTAGACCAAAATTAGTTCATTTTATAGAAGTTAAAACTAAAACCCTTAGTATGCCAGTCAGCACAAGACTTGAGTCCCTTTGCCTGTTTTGTATAGTTTACTCTCTGTGTTTCAGCAATCTCGTACGCTCAGTCCCTCCTGTAACCAACAAAAATAATCAGTATCCTTTTGAATATGGAGCCCAAAACACCACAGTCTTTATGAATCACCCTATAGGGATGATTTTCCGGAGTCACTAAGCACTGTTGATCTAGTGTTGAATTCACAATTGATGCTAACAATGTTCTTTAGCACTGATTTTTGTAATCCATCCACATGTAGGTGCAAGTGCATCCTGAAGAGAAGTTGCTATTAGTTATAAATCAGTCACAAAATACAAAATCATGTCCTTGGTTCGCTCGATTCTGTAATAGCTTCTAGAAGAGGCTAACCTTTCTTAGGATATTTTAACAACTTTTTGGTCTATGTCAGACAGCCCAAGCACAAAACTTTGCCCAGATTCCTGTGTCTGGGCTAATGCTCCTCGATCATCTTCTTACACCTGATTTGATTTCAGCAGTTCTGGTACCAGAGTATGAGTAAGGGCTTCAAGTGTGTAGGAGGGATGGTAGCAAAGTCCTACTTCCAGTATAGAAGATCTTTGTTTCTGAAGAAGAGGGTACTGCAAAATAGAAGGAGAATGAACAAATGAGTGTTTGGAGTCACATTCTGAAGGAACTTGACTGTAGTGAGAGATATCACAGGAAAAAAATCAAATTAGAATTAAGAATTTTCTACTACTAACTTTGATTTATTTTATTTGATGTTACAAGAATCTGTTGCTGGAAGTACACTTTGTAACCAACCATTTTCCCTTGAAGGAAAATAATTTTTTAATTGTTTCTTATGACAACTTTCACAATATTGCTGTAATATAATAAATAAATCTTGAAAACTTGACCACTGGGAGAAGATAGTTAAAGATGGAAAAATTCACAGATAATTTTACTGATGTTTTGAATCTGTAACTGCTGTGAGATGGACAAGTGGCATACGATGAAGCCGTGTATCTAAGTTATCAGGGTTTTTGCCATTTAATGAGACAATCAGACACCAGAACAGAGGCTAAGTAAGTTCAATAATATCTTCTAGATGAGGTCAGGGTTCAGTCTTCAGATAATTCAGTGTGATGATAAGGTGTAGGCATTACTTAACAGTCATAAAGTAGAGATAGGGTGTCACCTAGGGAGTTTCTTCCTGCTCACAAAGCAAAACTGGCAAAGTGTTTATCTTATTTTTAAGTTGTTAACCCCAAACACAGTAAAAAAACACTGAAAACTAATATAGAATTGATTGTCAAGAAGTATTATCAATATTAAGGCCACTGAAGGTGCTAAATGAAAATCATGATTGTAATGCTAATTGTGAAAGTGATGGAAGCAGTGGAAGCTGGGACCCAACCTTCCCTCCTCCTCTAACTCACCTTTACAAAATTTCAGAACTTGGCCCACACCTGGCTGACACATGGGTGATGTAAAGCTTGTGTTCCCGGCTCCAGCTAGTGGGATATGTCTGGGAACTCTTGGGCAAGGGAGGCAAAACCACCTCAGGAGGTAGACTGCTAAATATCAGCTGGTTTGTGTTCTACACTTGTGATACTTCTGTTTTCTCTCTCCCCACCTGAAATCTTCCTAAATAAAGCCTTTTTTTGTTTTGCCTGTAAGATCACTTGGCGCTGTAGGGGACTACAACCTTCAGGGTGATACCAACAGACTTTGGAGGGTGCAGATCTAGGGAGAAAAGGAAAAAAAATTAAAAAAAGAATGTATTCATACCCCACTGTGAGAAGGCCATGGTCAGTGCGTGTGGAGAATGCAAGATCTGAGGTGGGTTTAGATCATAGCGCAAAGGACAACACTGAGGTAGACCAAAACCGAATGTCTCTCCTGCAGGGAACAGATAAGAGAGCAATTCCCCATTGCTCTGGGGAAAACATTAAACCACCACCTGAGGGGCTTTGCACAAGGAAAGGCATTCTAAATATTGGGGTACATAGGGGAGGTACAGGAAAATCCACGAGGATAAGTTAGGAAATGCAACTTGCTATTTTAAAGGGCATCCTGAAATAATCAATGCCTTCTTTGAGGGGAATGCATGATCCTCATCTGATTTTGGCATAAACCTATCAGTTCAGGTTAGTGAGTAAATACCTTTTTCATGCTTGTTGTAAGTTCAGCTTGGTTTCGTCCTTCCTGAAAGATAATAATCTGGATGTGTAGCTATCAATTTGTCTTTTGCAAAGAAAACTTGCACATGTGTATGTAAGCATATGCATAGCAAAAAGAACTTGGTTCACATCCAAAAAAATAAACCACTTTGTCAACACAGTTTCTATTTACCTGCCAGATGTGAGTCATATATCCCAAGGATATCAGGACAATTGGGTCCCCAAAATATGTGGTCTTAATCAAGGCATGCCTTTCCCTCTTCCTGCCCCCCAAATGCAAGTGAAATGGTTTCTTCTCTGAGTGAGTTTTCCACAATACACGCTTTCTGAAGCACAAGTAAGAGTTACTGAAAGATAGGTCTAGAGTTGGTTGATGTAGTCAGAGGGGTCAGTCTTCACTGCTGCTGTAAACTATCTGAGAATGGATTGTCACCCAGGTTGTAGCCCCATCCCCCTCCCCCTGCATTGCCGTATGTTATTACCCAGTAGATAGGCACTGATCACTGCTGGTGGCCAGACCAGAAAGGCAATCAATAAATTCATTGACCTAATCTCTAATTGTCCAGTTTTGGATGATCTCTTCTGAGCCCAACTTCATCTTTGTTGATAAACAGTGATTTAGAGGTGCTTTCCTACTCTGGTAGCAGTATTCAGTAACAAAATGAATAAACAGATTTGATTAATGATACTTTTCTGTAATTCTAATATTTTTCTAAGATTAAAATAATGAGAAAAATGTTCATTGCAGAAGTCAACTCTCTGGCATTATCACTCATGACAAATCAACTCCCAAAATACACTTAATGAGTTATACAGCTTCTTTAACAAGGCTAGATGAATCATTAGATAATGTTGATGACTCTTGTTTACAACTTTTCAAGTTCTTGCTTGCTACAAGAAGTGTTAGTATAATAAACAGAATTACTCTTAGGTTAGCAACCACCACTTGAACTCAAAGATCAGAAAGGGTTGTAAAAAAACCCCTTAAGTTTCTTGTAACAGTTCAGTAGCTACTTCTTGGCTAGGTGGTGGTTAATAGCATGATATAAACTCTTCATTCCTGCAGGTGCTCCCTTCCACAGCAAATTTGCTGCTGTTTAAAACAGAAAGTAGCACTGTAGCTTGGATACAGGGAAAGGCTGGAAAGGCCCTGAAGTGCTGGACTGCATCTGAGGGCTTGAAGGAAAGTGTATACCAGATGGCACAGACTTAATTGCTCCTTCTTCTTGCCTCTTTCCCCAGGCTAGTCATGTCTCTTCCTTGTGCCCTGTTTGTTGTGCGCCCTCATTGCTTTTTCATCTCATCTTCTCTCTTTGGGTACCTTCTAGAGTTTACTTCTCCAGATGGTCCCAGATGTCCCTCTGAGCTCACTATGGACATGGTTACCCTAGTCCTTTGAGCTTCCTACCTGCAAACCTCTCCCGCTCCCTAGACACCACTCTCCTTCTGGGGGTGTCCTTGGCCTGTCTGCTGTCAGTGCTTCAATATCTCTTTCCCATTTTGCTTGTTTAGCTGGCTCATTGTCACACTCTAACTGCCCTTTTCCCCAGTATTTCCCTCCCTCTCAAGCAGAATTTCTTTCTCCAATGCTCCCCTTCATTCAAAGCTGTCCTGTTTCCTGGCTCTGTCTCATGCACTTTGCCAGCTTTACCAGTACTTCTCAGATCTGCCTCCCTTCTTGCTCATCCTAGACAATTCATTATTTTCTAAACCCTAATCTCCTTATCTAGCCAGCCCTGATCACCAGCTCTGACTGCATTTCCTCACTATTAGATAATCAGTTCTTGTCAGACTCTAATCTGTTTCCTCTCCCAGTCTGTTTCTGCACACCTTTGTTCAGGTGAAATGGCTCTCCTTGCCTGGTGGTGGTGTGCATTGTCACGGAGGGCACACAGGCATTGGTTTTAAACATGACAATGGAAGGGTTAGTGGAGTTGTCAGAAGAGATTTTGACACCGTTTCAGAATGGCCGAGATTTGTCTTGGTGCAGACATACAGCTTTTTATTCACATGCCCATAAGGCTCAAAGCACAGTGCACTGCAGTTGTCTCTGTAGGTTACCTGTGAGTGCCTGTCTCAGGGAATTAACTGGAGACATACAAAGCCTGCAGCAAGTACTCAGAAATAAGAATATGGCCACGTAAGCCTGCACATGTAAAATCTATGCTTCTTCTTGTTTACTTGTCTTTGCTATATGGCATTTCTCAAATAATATGCTATCAGGTCATGTTTTTCCCCCCATTTTTGGTGAATAATTGGACTCGATCCTTAGGGGTTCCTTCCAACTTGAGATATTCTATGATTCTACGAAATTAAAGTGTATCTTGTAAAACTGAACATGAATGAATTCAGCTCTGTAGTAGCTCTGATATATATAAAGTTTTAGGGAAATCACATGCAAAGCCAGTTATCAAAACAGTGGAGAAGCTCTCTAATGTGAGACACTATTTTTATTTGTGAATAAGTCAAGCTTAGAAGAAATATTATCTTAAGACCTTCTCTACCCGTACCACTTCAGAGGCATGGAAACTGTAGCTATGATTTGCACTTATGGTTCTAGGAGGAATTTTGAAGGTGAAGAGAAAGAAAGCAGGTTCAAAGACCTGTAGGATGCTAATAGAAAGTGGTGCAGAGTGGCAGAGGACTCAGAAAGGCAAACACCTTTTATCAGAACTGTAAAAGAGTTAAAAGAAGTAGCAGAAGGCTGGCAATGAAGCAAAAGGCATGCAACACAGTAAGCAGGGGCCAATGCCAAAGGAAGGTGGGGAAGCAGCATCTAGGCTGAGGTCACTGCAAACTTTGGCTAGACAGGTTTCACAAAATTAAATGTTGCATTATATTTGAATGTCGCCTCGCATGAGGTAGGTGTGGCCCAGCACCTTTTGTTTGGTGAGTATAGATATAGCAAGCTTGAGAAATCCTGCTTCTGGAGCAGCCAGGCTTTCACAAGCCTGGGGCCGCAGCACCGGCCATGTGGGATCCCCTTTACAAACCCCTTGCCTGCTCACCCATCACAGGGGTTAAAGGGCATGGCTGCTCTGCTCTGTGTGCTGGGGATTCGTTGGTCTGTCCCACTGCAGTGTCTGGAGGTGCATGGTCCTTGGTTGGTGCTGTGCAGAGCAGCCAGGGTGCCCACCCAAGGCTGTGCTTGTAGGTGCAGAGCTGCAGCACCCATGGGTCTGCAGCCACACCACCCTCCTTCAGAGGGGCATGAGGGGGACCTTCTGCAACTTTGATCTCTTCTGTGCATAACCTGGTGTTTGTTATTGCTAAACTCCTTTTCAGAAATACTTTCTGAAAAGAACAAGAAATAAAAATGCAAATATAGTTACAAATCCAGATGCTTGGCTGTCATCTGTGGATTTACACAATTGTCAGGTAGAGGGACCGCACTCTCTCTGGTAGGACTGATGTAGCCTTTTGGTGCATCTCTGGTGATATTATAACTGAGGGATGGTGAACAGAACTGAGTATGAACAAGATTTGTGTGATATGGGTGTTTCCTTACTGGGAAATAAGCCCATTAACCAACGGGCATCACAGCTGGTGTCAGGCATCTCAGGTGATGCAGTTTCAAATGTAAATACATGGTGGAATGAATTCAAATTTTACCAGCTATGGAAACGATGTGTTATTACAGGTACTGATTTTCAGCCTGTTGCAGTAATCTTCAGTGTAAATACATAACAGGATTAATCAACTTGACCTGGGAAAGATCTGGTAGTAGGAGTGTGTGAGGTAAATAAAGGAGGAGAAACCACAGAATGAAACAAATAGACATACAAATTCTTCAATTTTGGCCATGGTTTTTCTTCCACATGATGATGTAATTTATATTTCTCATCTGTGAACATCTATTTGCAAATTTAAACCCATTTAAATTTGTCTTTTAATTATAAACGTGCTGGGATGAATACAGGAAATGGAAAATGGATTTGTGATGGATTTGACATCAGCATCTGGTTCTGAAGTAACAAATGATCTTGGAAAAATCACTTGCTCTGCTCTGAAAATCAGTTTTTTTACACTGCTTTGTGAAGTTTTCATGCTGGCAGGTTGGCAGACACAATTTTAAATACGCTGAAGCCAGAACTTGAATAGTACCAGACATTTAAATTCATTGCATCGAGAAAAATATTCAAGACCCAAAGGAAGGACAGATAATGGCTTGGGTTACAGTTCACATTTTTAACTGTGACAATCATTTACCCTGGAAGCAGTTAATTCAGGGATGTACTGGCTTTCTCATCATCTGATCTCTTTAAACGAAGAGTAAGTATTTTCTGTAAGCTTGATTCTTCAATCTGAATTTGTGGGTTTGATGTAAAGTCATTTCGACAATTTCAGGAACTTCAGTTGTGCAAACCAATGCAGTTAATAAATAATCGTTCCCTCTTACACCTATACAAAACTTTTTCTCAGTTTTGCTTTTATAGAACTCTACACTTTCTTGAAAGCATTTCAAGGATATAGTGCATGTTCTCAGGTACTGACACAAAATATCATCACAATTAAACAACAAGGTATGGCAGCTGCAGTCTCTGGTGTGGAGGAGAAAGCAGAGCAGGTAGCGGTCTCCAACCTGTTAATAAACCAATGCCAGCGCCATTGCTTCTTTCTCTACAAGGGACAAACCACCTAAATATGCTTTGTTTGTTCTCCCTCACTGAGTTATCAGGGGAGTCTTTTCTCTTATTTTTATGGAGGAGGTCCAGGTTTTGTAAATGGAAAATACATCCATTAGATTCTGATATTTATATTGAGAAAACTTTTCTATAGATCAGGTGATTTAAATAAGCCTGCTGTAGTGAGAAAGATGCTATTATTGTGGGGTCGCAAAAATGTAGCCCTTTCCTTGCTTGTTTTCCCTGCAATGCATGTTATGCAAACCACTGGTTTGTACTCTCTCAACTTACTCAGTTTGAAAATAAGACCTCTTCTTTAGACATCCCAAGCATGCAGTGCTACATTGGCCAGCATTGTGGATACCTGCAGTTCTGGGCGTTATGCAGCTTTAAAACTTGGTGTTCATTTTGGTGTTGCTCCCCAAGTCATTTCTTGCAAGGGCTGTTTTATCCAGAGCCATCTCTCTGGATATTGTTTCCTTTTTGGTTGCAAAGGAGAAAGCTTCAGCACTTTCCTGAGAAGTCAGCGGGTGGTCAGCCTGCTCTGCTGATGGGGAACACGCCTCTTGGTCCCTGGCCCAGGAATCAAGATAGTTGTGTCCTGTTATGTGCCAGCTTGTGCCTGCACATGCCTGATCAAGGCATAATACTTGCAAACTTCACAGGGGGTGTTATTCATGTGCTCAGACTTTCTCTTTCCACAGTCTTCCCAGACCTAGGTTGGGGTGCTGTATTGTCTGACTTTCCTTTCATTATAGGAATGCGACTCTGCTTATTTTGTTAACATTCAGAGAAGTATGTTGTTGGTGCTAAAAATAGTAACAAATACTCATGTGTACAAAGGCAAAGGAAACACAGAGAGAATCTGGGAATCCTGAAGTGAAGTCTTCAGGTTTGGCTGGTGTTTGCTTGGCCTTTCCGTTTGGATTTTTTAATTTATAATCAAATGAAACTTCGATGGGTGGGTTTGCAGCTAAGCTGGCTTTATCTGAAAGGCTAACAAGCTTTTCAAACAAGCCACTCTACTTTTTTTACCGGATGATAAAGTCGTCTTCTGTGATACTTCACAGGAATGAAGCAATGTTAAATGTTCAAGAGAGGCTTAGAGGGCAGAATTCAACATTTCCAGAGGCTGGAAAAAATCTAGAATTCTCAGATTCTTTTTCTGCCTTTATCTGCGGTTCACTGCCACCCCAGCTGGAGGCATTTGGTCATTCACATAATCCAAAACAGAAGAAAAGTAGAACTGGTGTAAAAATTGTATTCTGGCAGACCTTTTTCATGTTCTTCTCCTGTTCTGTGAAATGGGGAATCCTGTAACAGCACTCTTCTACTTATTTTCACCTGTAGTTCAGCTCCATAGGCTTTGTCGGCTACAAGGCTATTAGCACAGAGGATAACATACAAAACCAAAACAGGTAAGTCTTAACAAAACCACCCAAACCTGACTAATGTAAATGACGGAGAAAATTTATTGTCTGAGTTTGGTGAAAAGCTTAACAAGTGAATAGGAGGGCTATAGGCCCATAAAAAAGGAGAGGGAGATTCTGCAGGGCTTTTGTGCTGAAGGGCAAGCAGATACCTAGAACCTAGATGTTAGGATTTAGGACCACCAACACCTCAAAGTTTAAGCCTGTTGTCAGCTAATTGAGAGCATTCTCTCTTTTGCTCTGGGAACTGCACAGCTACAAAATGTGACTCTGGAATCCTGCTGCCCATGTAACAGAGGTGTAGACAGCAGTACCCCAGAGCCTGCAGTCCCATCCATGACTCTCCTCCTACAAGGCTAGCTGCTGTTTTTATTCTTTTTTGAAAATTGAACTGTTTTTATTATGCTATATGTATGTTATTGTTATTATACTGTTTTATTATATATTTTTAATTATACTCAGAGACATGAAGACTGTTGGTGATCAATCACATGACCACCTAAGGGACTAAGTGACACTGAAGAAGTACTCTGAAATGTGGGAGTTTGGGTTCCTCATCTGTGCCTGTAACTTGGCTGTTTTGGCAAGGAGTGTTTGCCACAGTAAAATGAAGACCTTGGTAGTATCAAGACCAGTCTCGTTAGATATCTGTGGAATTTGGGCTTCTAATTCAGAAGATAAGTCTGCACCAACCACTGGAACATGGCACAGAAAGACTTGAAGTAGTGTCAACCCCAGTTCATCCATTCTTGAGCAGTGCCATTGTACAGAACTGTGTTCTTGGATCCAAAATAAAGGTATTTCCATTAGAGAGGAACTGATTAGAGCTGCACCTGATCACATATGACCTGGTTGTTCAGCTGCTGCTTAGCACTGATGTGGCAGCACCATTTAATTGCTCTGAATTCTGCTCCCTCAGAGGTGCCTGTGCTTTATTTCAGCAGATCATGCAGACCAAGGTCAGCAAACAAAAAGCCTGAGACACACACTGATGCTCGATAAGATGTGCTCCTCTGCACTTTCACTGTAATCTCAGGAAGCAATTTTTCTTGCATCTTACTTGCTTTAGATATAAGATTAGTTCTGCAGAAGTCCAGGACTCCATTTTTCTGAGAATGGAAACATCCAATTTATCCCTTGGGGTTTTGTTTTTGTTTTTTCTTTTTTGGCTTGCAATCAGAGTGTTGTCTTGAATCTCCTCATACCTTGCATGCTGTTTGTCACCAAAGGCAAGGCTGAGGTTTCTGTAGCATGTACAATCAACAGTTGAGCAACAGAGAATCTTTCCTTTTTCATGCTTTGCATACCATTAGGTTTGGGGCACTGTTACTTGCTTCCTTCTTGTGAGTTGGACATAAATTAGAATTCCTGAGTATTTAGTATGTTTAAATATCCCATTATATTTCTTTCCTGAACTATATAACTCAGAAGTCAACACCCAATCTTTCTTCACCAGGTGGTAATTGCTGATGTTTACAAAGCACTGTGTGTCATTCTAGCTGAACTCTCGAAGACAAGTCAGTGTGGTACAATGCACTAACGTGGCCACAGTGCAGGGGCACCTGAAGAGTATAGCTGCTGTAAGATGGCACTATCTCCAGCCTAATTATGGTATCCTACCTTCAACACTGCTTAGGTGATGTTTTTTTCAGTTCTGGAGCTGGTATGGCAATAGGTCAAAGAACCTAAATGCTGACTTCACTGGGCACATGAATGTACCTCAGACCTCTGTAAATGTCATTTGTAGACAACAAGTTCAGACTGCAGTCCAGTCCACATCATGACTGGAAACACAGTGGGTCTTTTTCTCCCTATTTTCTTCTTCTTGAGTGATTATCCCTTCGTATTCATAGTGGCTTGTTTCTCCTGTGTTCTGGTGTTATTCTGCTGCCTTTACTTAGGAAGCCACATCTTTCCAAGGGAAGACTCACCGCTGCTATGCCTAAAGTCAGCAAGTCCTTCAGCCTAGTCCAGTGGACAAAAAAGATGCTTATTGGTGCCTCCTGGGAGCACAAAACACCAAGGTTATTCCCCTGCCTTAACTTGTCAGTAAGCAGGGGTCACAGTGTGCTGTGGTGTAGCTCAGAAAATCATTTTAGGAAAAGAATTCAAATGTTTGTAGGGAGCTTCTTCAGTTAGCAGAGAAAAAAGCTGGTTTTGCAGGACTGCTGTGAATTTAAAACACAATGCAGCCATGTTCTCTTCTGCAGTTCACAATTGTGTCTTTCTGGATGACAGATATTCTTACTGTGCCTTTCTGTCTGCTGCGTCTTCCAAAGTATCTCCAAGACTTTCTGCAGTGATGGTATATGTTGTCAGAATAAACCCTACTTGACAAGAAACCCAGAACTCTTTTGGTCTGAACACATTCAATGTGAAGTTTTGTGAAGAACTGTCCAAACACCAACAGCTGACAGTAGGCTGACCCAGGCTGATGCAGATGGGCTGCTTCCAGCACCTTCATGTATTGCTTAGTGCTTTTATGACATTCTTATCCATAGGTTGAGAAGAGTCCTTGTGTGGAGGTAAGTGAAATACACATGTCAGGAATTTGTAAGGATTTATTTTTGCTTTCCTTCTAGACTAGAATAAGACAGTGACTATTATGCTAGCATTAATTTCACTGAACTTAGCCTCTGAAGACACCAAGGGTAGTCCAGGATGTCTACTGTTAACAGAAAGCAGATAAATGTATTTTGGGTAAAGTGTTTCATGAAGGGGAATGAAGCAGCTTGTTTTTCCAGTGACTAGAAAGGAAGCTCTTTGGTTTTGTTGCTCCAGTGGCCACAGAGTCTCTACATCTGGGAGGAGAGAAGGGATAACAAGGAGCCAGCTCAAGAAAACTATGACAACGCACCTAAGCACCTCTGTAGTTAGATCCTCTTCAAATAAGAACTGCAAGCTCGTATTATGGAAAATAGTTACAGATCAGTAGCTGTATCTTGCAATTAAAACCCTGCTTTTAAACTGGATATTCATTATGTCTGTCTATGTAACAACAGTGTCCTTTATTTCTGTTCTATGGAGTGAAAGTTTCTAGGCGGCAATTTCCAGTACTGAAATGACGGCTCGAAACTCAAAGAGGGTTGATTTGGACTAGGTACTAGGAAGAAGTTCTTTACTTTGTGGGTGGTGAGGCACTGGCACAGGTTGCCCAGAGAAGTTGTAGCTGCTCTGTCCCTGGCAGTGTTCAAGGCCAGGATGGATGGGACTTGGAGCAACCTGGTCTAGTGGAAGTGTCCCTGGCCATTGCAGAGAGTTGGAACCGGATGAGTTTTAAGGTACTTTCCAATCCAAACCATTCTATAATTCTATGACTAGCTGTAAGCTTGCCCTCTTCTAAGCAGAGGAAGTCAAGCACTAGTAAGGTAATATTCTTTCTTTTGGTCTGTATCACTATAAATGCAGCTTTTAAAAATGTTGTTAAACTTTACCAATCTCTGAGTCCTTTGATGATATTCATCACATCCATAAGTACTTTTTACCTTTTCTTGGCAATTGCTTGTTATTCTTACAGTCACTGTTAGATTTAATCAGTTTCAAACATCTGGATCACATGAATGTAAAAGCAGTAATGTAGGTTCACATTTTAATGTGAATTAATCTTCAAAGAAAGGTGGGATTATTTTATAGATTGTTTATATATCTGGAATATATGGCAAGCAACAGCACGAGAGAGGTGTTTCCATGGGACCATCTCCTAAAAGTGTTGTCCTTAAATTATTCAATAGAAGAGATGGTAGGAGAGACAAATTTAAGGAAATGATTTGTTCATCTGTTTTGGGGGGTTTGTGGGGATTGCCAACTTTTTGTGAGTGTGTGGTTTTGTTGCTCTTGGGTTTTGCTTTGTTTTGGTTTAAAGAGTGTTAAGCTTTGCATTCAACTATATTCTTCATGTGGCACTGTAATTATTGCCTACATCCATCATCTTTTATCTACTCCTTCTTTTCTTTGAACTTCTAACTTTAAAAATTCCATTTATTATGACCTTTATGTTCTGCTTGCCTATAAATTATTTTCATTTATTTGTTTATTTCCTGAGCTTTGCTCTGACTTGGTGTTATTAGGATGTAAAATTTTGTTCACACATGGGCCCTCAGTTCCTTTTTCATCCAGGAGTAATATACATCCAATATGGACAACAGTAAAAAGGCTATTACCTTCTCCATTTTCTGACCATTAGGTGAATGTAAGCTAAGCATTTCTAACCTTATCATGTTTGCTTCATATTCTTACCCACCAGACAACCAGTATTTGGTGTTAAGCATGCAAAATTTGATATACTGATTGCTACTGGAAATTTTGTTCACTTCTCACTGTGTGAAAGGCAATGAGGTGTGTCTTCAGGCTGCTGCCAGATGGATTCCCCTGCTCCAGAGTCAGCTCTGCTGCTGAGTTGTTCATGTTATAAACTTCTAATATTTTTTGAGTGAAAATGAGCCAAAGTAGCTCCTGACCCAAGCAACTGCTGTTCAAATGACCTTGTCCACAGGTGTTTGCATGGAATATTTGTGGTTAGAAGAGGACGTACATTCAGGCCTTACTGGAAGTTACTCACAAACTAAACTTCCTGGGCTCACATCACACAAGCCTTTCCTCTTTTTGAACAACAGTCCAACTCCCTGTCCAAGAAACTTTTCCTTCAGAAGTTTTAACTCTATAAAACATGTGAATCACAAAGAGCTTTGGCAAATTAGCATTCCCTAAGAAGTGGAAGGTCTGAATGGCTACCTCCAGCTCTAACCTCCTTTCCTGACTCCTTGGGGTTTTAGGCAATGCTTCAGAAAGGCAGCTTGAGTGATGTGCTCAAATGACAAGACCCTGGATATATGGCTGGTGAGAGACTGGGGTATTATATTGTTCCATCAGGCTGGATGAGTGGCTTACATATTGAATTTCTGTTCCAAGTTCCTGGTTACCTCTGTGTACAATAGTGTTGAATATAAGCCCGTGTTTACTGTACTGGCCTTTGACAATATAAGTAATAAATTGTACAAGCCATTTTGAATCAAATGTAAGAATACCAAAGTTAGTTGAAAAGGCTTAGCGGTGGAGGGTGTTGGTGTAGCTTTCTTCTTCTCCAGAGTCCCTGAGATCTGCCATGCTGGACCTCCTACCCAGTGTTTCAGTACTGAGCAAGGCTGAAGTTGTGCGGCAAACCTGACCAACTTCCCAGGAAGGGTGGAGGGACTTTCCTCTGAGCTGTTTCAGCTTTTCGGTTTGTGTTCAAGGGCCATGGAGTGGGCTTCCTCCTTCTCCTCAGAGGCTTCCACTGGTGAGCATAGGAGATGTGCCGCTGCACATTTCACAGCTGCCCTGAGCTGCCTCTGTGCTTGTGTCTTTGGCTGTGAGCAGTAGTCCTGAGCTGAGGTGGACACACTTCCAAGGCACAAGCTGTGTGACTTGGCACCAGATGAAGGCTGTGCCAGCTGCTCTGCATGACACACTGAGTTAAAATTCCTCTGCTGTCAGGTAGGAAAGCATTATTTACTGTAATGACTGGAAGCGTCCCCCATTTTTTTCTCAGGCATTTTTGTCACACTGCTTTGTATGCAGCTGCATTTGGTGAGTAAAGGTTTGCAATGACTTCCCATGCTGCACGTGCAGCCCTAGATGCAGTGTGCTCTTAAATGCTGTCATTTATTCTAACAGCAGCTGAAGTGATGACACGCTGCATAAGGCAGTTCTTTCCTCCAAGAACTACTTAGAGAAAGAATTTAAGAAAAGATTTTTTTAAGTGATACTAAGTTCTAAAACCCAGAGCCTCAGAAGGCTCATGAGTGTAAATCAGAACAAATCCTCTGTGCAACCCTTTTCTAGTTGTGGAAAGGAGAGGTGTGTGGTATGGCTTTAAATAACGTGATTTGTCTTTGCTTATGCCCCTAGTAGAGGGAGGATCTACTCCATGATGGGCTTTAGGTACATGGATTTGTTAAACATTGCTCAAATGGTCTCTTCCTTTCTTTACTACTAAATAAAATCGGGTGTTGTGGCTATCTGTGTCTCCTGTTGATCACCAGGTTGATGGTGCACTTTTAAGGGGAAATAAAAAAATGACTACTTTTCCTCCTTTGAATAAAACCATTATTTTCTAGACCTCCCAAATTCCTTAGCTCTACTCCCAGGAAACTGTGAGTATAGTCCCAGAAAGGAAGTAACATCTAAACCTGGAGGAGAAGTATGAGTGCAAGGAGCGTGAAGTTGGTGAACAGTTATCTGACAGATGTGTGTTCATCAGTTGGTATTGACAAGGTTCAGAGTTTCATACCAAAAAGTTTTCATGCTAAAAACCAGGCTAAATATATATAAAATACGAAGTGGCTGGATGACAAGAATATTAGCAGTCAACTGTTGTTTGCATTAGCTGGAGAAGTAAACCGAGGGAGAGTAGTTCATTTAGCCAGTTCTGTCTCCTTGCGCTTCTGTAGCACTGAAGGAGTTATTTTCCAATACTAGAACCTCCATTATAGCTCTAATGCCACATTTTAACTTCTTAAATCTCAAGCCAAGGCTGAAATTCCTTTAATGAGGCTTGTTCCACCTGCTAGAGTTAATACTGTACAGAAATGGCCCGAGCATCCAGATTGTCCTAATTCAATGGAAAAAATAAAGAAAAGATGGAGCTGTTTTGCAAACATTTGTTGTGATCCCTGCAATCCAAAGCCCACACACACCACAAGAGTGTGCTTCACTATCTGTGAACAGTTTTACTGTATCACTGGGATCTACAGACAAAAGTATCAGCAGTTATGTCCTGGACCTCCAGGTCTGTGAACTTTCTTTCCTTCTGGCTGGTTGTAAACTCTCTGGGGATGATGAGATCTGCACGTCTCATCCTATTCATTGGTGGACATTTCTGTGTGGAAGCAAATTAAAGCACAGATGGATTTGCTGGTGGCCAAGAGCAAGGACCAGCTCACACTCTTAACAACTGTGGAGTGCAGAGAACACCTCAGCCCTTGTCCCCCTGCCCTTCCTCTGTACATGTCTGTCCTTGCACACCACAACCAAGCTGTCATATGCATGCTTCATCAGGCTTGGTGGCAGTGCTGTGCCATTCCCTGTCTGCCAGCTCTTCCTCATCACCAAGCTGTGAAGATCCAGTTTGTTCCTACAGGGTGACCCACCTTAGCAGTCACTGACATGATACACCAGAGCAGCTGTGCGGGGTGAGCAGCCTTGATGCACTGGGTTGCTCCTGCATCCCACGGAGCTGCAGCCAACCCCTGCACCTGAAGTGGTGTAAGCCCCATGTCTGTTTCTACCTGCAACCAATTCACCTCTTCTCCCAGTGTCAGAGAGCTGCTAGCTGCTGCAGTGTGCTGCCTGCCTCGGATTCGCAGGAAGAAGGTGTTTGCTGAGGAGATGCTCTACACTGAGTGGTCTGCAGAGTACAGCTCAAAGCAGAGCACCCCAGTAAGGGCTGTGGCTAGAGTGGGAAGGTTTCCACTATTTCCTTACAGCTTGTGTAAACCCAATGTTGTTTCAAGTGGCAGCAGCATGAGCTGGGGTGCTGTGGGCAGCCTGAGCAGATGAGCAAGGGGCCGTAGGGAGTCTGAGGAAACTGCTCCATGGGTAGGGATAATATGATGTGGCATGATTGAAAGGTGGCACATTTTGAACAACCTAGCAGAAAGTTTTCAGCTCTCTCAGACTGGCTACCCCAGTGCTCCCGTTCTTACCAGTATGGATAAAACTGCCACTAAACCACTTCCTGCAAGAAAATGCTTTCAAAAAGAGAATGTTCTCAGAAATAGTTGTTCAAAAGGGAGGTGATCCTGCCCCTCTACTCTGCTCTCGTGAGACCTCACTTGGAGTATTGTGTGCAGTTCTAGTGTCCTCAACATAAAAAGGAAATGGAATTGTTGGAACAAGTCCAGAGGAGGGCCACGAGGATGATCAGGGGCCTGGAGCACCTTCCGTATGAAGATAGGATGAGAAAGTTGGGGCTGTTCAGCCTGGAGAAGAGAAGGCCGCATGGAGACCTCATAACAACCTTCCAATGTCTGAAAAGGGCCTACAGGGATGCTGAGGAGGGACTCTTCATTAGGGACTGTAGTGATAGGACAAGGGGTAATAGGTTCAAACTTAAATAGGGGAAGTTTAGATTGGATATGAGGAAGAAATTCTTTACTGTGAGGGTGGTGAGGCACTGGAATGGGTTGCCCAGGGAAGTTGTGAATGCTCCATCTCTGGCAGTGTTCAAGGCCAGGTTGGATATAGCCTTGGGTGATACAGTTTAGTGGGAGGTGTCCCTGCCCATGGCAGGGGTGTTGGAACTAGATGATCTTAAGGTCCTTTCCAACCTAACTATTCTATGATTCTATGATTCTGTAAAATGGGCATCTCCCTGCCCTCCCCTTCAAAGATAAATTTTAGCTAAAGACCACCTGCAATCTGGGAAGTTTAAAACAAAGATTGCAGAATAGAGATGAGTCAGTATGTCTTGTATGGTGTGGTATTTATCCCAGGTAACATTAACTTGTCTTTCACCAGGAATTGCTCTTAAACATTTATATCTCTCTTAATCTTACATCTTCAACGTGCTGTAACAGATTAATTCCCTTTAATGTGAAATGTGCTATACAAACATCAGGTGTCATTATACTAATATCAAACATAATTAGCTTTCTGCATTTTGTTTACAAAATATACCAAAGATTCTGGAAACTGTCCTGTTTGTCTCCTGAATAGACTGTGTTGGCTTTCCATTATACCATCTATGGTCTGCTTTAATCTTCAGAGTGTAAGACCAGTAATATTAAATATTACACCTTTCAGAATGTGGTGGGACTAAACCCAACAAGAAGCAGTGACTTGCCAGAGGAAATATCAGTAAGTCTGTAAAAAATACACAATAACATGCTTGATATTTCAAATAAATGGGTTGTGCGAGCTATTTTTCCTTCCTCATGCTACCCTTTGCTGTAATGTCTGCATCTCTGTGATAACCTGCTATGCAAGAGCACTTCATCTTTGCAGGCAGGTGCTCAATATATCACAGACCTGAAAGACAAACTGCAGATGATAACATTTGTTTGAACTACTTCTATGAGTAGAAGGGGAGGGATCAAGTGTTGTGCATTTGTTTGGTGTGTGCAATTACACTGTAAACTCCAGTGGAAACCTTGAGAGTTCATGGTGTCCCTATTTTCCTATTTTCCAGGGCTCATACCTCCTCACATTATTCATTCACAAGAAATAGCCATGTGTTTCCCAAGGCACCACATCTATAAACTGATGCTCCCTTGTCCTCAGGCCTTGGTGTAGCTCTCAGAGTGTGCACTAAGCATCCTCACAGGACCTGCCTCCTCACTACCCTTTGTCCTGGCAAGCTGCCGTTCCCAGTGAGTGCCTTGGACAGGCTTTCTCCCCAGGGACAGTGTGCCCTGTTGTCCTTAATGCACACGGGCTGAAAAATGTCCTGGTTATTATTCCTGACACTAAGCTTCAGTGAGAAGAGTAGCCACAAGCATGAAAACATTAAATCTGATCCAGGGCTTCAGTCTGTGGAAAAGTCATGTATAATGATTATTCTGAAATGTCTGTTTTGAGCATCTCTGATTATCACAAGCTCTATATTGCATCCTTTTTTCTATTCAATGACATTTTCAAATCAAGGAGTTCCACGGACTTTTTTCAAACTCACATAATAATGAAACAAAGTGCTCTGTGGTATATGGTGTGTAAAAACCCTTGCTGTGACTAACTGGGGATGAGGCTGATAAGTCAAATCTCATTTCCTGTAACTAGTAACAGTTTATGAGGCCTGTGGAGAAGGAGCTGATAAATAAATAGCAGACCAAACTGAGCACTGTGTGGGCATCAAGGACAGCACATAATGTATTTGTAAATGCGCTATACATAATTTATTGAAATTAGCATAAAGTTACAGTTTTACAACTCTGTAAGTCTTGAGTTACTCATCGACTGTAACAGTGACACCTCTTTAAATCTTAATATATGCAAAATGACACTTGTTACCTTCAGGTTTAAAAAAAAAAAGGAAGCCCTTCCACTACAGTTGATAAGCAATTCTTGTCTTCTTGCTGCACTAATGTGTGCTTGTTACTGTAACAAAGGAACTCCTCATTTTAACAAAATGGAAGTCTTGGGTTTGCAATATTATCATGTTTTCTGATAGTGCAACAATTTTAATGAAAGTACACTAACTGATTTTTAAGACTCTGTTCCCATAGACCGATAGAGAAACTTGGCAAGAATCAAATGCAATATTTTAATTAGGTCAAACTATGCCAGGAAATTTATGTTCATCAACAAGCATAATATTTGAGCATAAATTGGAAGAGGCTTTAAAGAACAGCCAAACTGTATACCCAGAGGTTTATCAATCAATCTTTTCAGAGACGTAATATTATATTTTCTCATGCAGAGGAATTGTTCATAATCATTTTTGCAGTTAACGACAGACACCTTTTACAGCAAGAAAATGGTCTCTGCTGTAGTATTGCCTTTTTGGATGTGAGCAACCAGCCAAAGTTTGGACGTATTTGCTTCAGGAAAGAAAGTCAATGATGGAATTAGGTAACCTTAAAGTATACCTCTGTCTTTCCAAGAAATGCTCAAATTCACGTTCCATGACTTCAGCTTAAGAATAGGACAGAGAATATTTTGCTGTGGTTTGATTTCTACATCCCTTGGTTACTTTTCCCTGCCTCACTGCTTGAAGCATCTTTCTGCCAGCACTGAGCCCAAAGGTTCACGGATTTATTCAATACCTTTGAGTTCTGCTTTGTGTGCCCCATATGAAAGGCTATTATATATTTTCCCTGTAAAGAGCCACAGCTATAATAAAAGCACTCATGTCAGTTTCTGGTTTTTTAAGGGAAATAGGCAGGAAAATCACTGCTTATTGGCTAAGGCTGTGGGCTGTGAGGCAATGTTTTCTGTCTTGGATTCCTCTTCAGGTTTACGTTGTGTCTATTATAGTCCTCCTTTGGAAAAGCAAATACTGGTCTCATTACTCCCTTAATTACCCCTTATAAAGTTGAAGTTATTTGTTTAAAAGGTTGAGCTGTAAACAATTAAAAGCAGCTACTGCCTGCGTGCCTTGATCCATGTGATGTCTTACCTACTTACATGTAAGTTCTTCTAAGTCAATAGGAACTGTAACTATGTATCTGTGCTAGATTTTAATTTTCCAGAGTTTCCAAGAAGCTGTGCTGTTAACAGATGGAGACTGCCTTCTGGTTCTAGTGAAGTCAATCATTACCTGCATCTTAAAAATGGCATCTGAAGTCAATAGAAAGTCCATGGGGATAGAATTATGTTAAAGAAAAGACACTGAATTTCTCCATGTGTAATTTCAGGCTGAGGACCTTAAACATCCAATTTAAACTGCAAGGAGAGTGGGAATGGTTCCTGTACCACATACAGTGCCATGTTTCTGGGAACAAAATCCTCCAAAGCTATCCACAGTTTTTACATTTGACAGTAGGACTGGGTCAGAACAGTTTATGTGGCACAGGAGTCACTGGAAGAAGTCGCTGTGATGGAAGCAGAAGATTTTTCTGGTGTGTGGCACAGAGAGGTCTCCTAATTGCAAGATCTCACAACTATGCAGCAAAACTAGTTTGCTAATGCAGCAAGAAAATTACTGTAGTGCTCACTCTGGAGAGGGCCGTTCTTTCACCTAACTTGACTTGAGATCCCTTACTGATTATTCTGGCAGGAATGGAATGGAACAGAATGGAAAAGAATACTTTCAGTGGGAAGGGACCTGCAACAATCATCCAGTCCAACTGCCTGACCACTTCTGGGCTGACCAGAAGTTACACCATGCTGTTAAGGGCATTGTCCAAATGTCTCTGAAACACTGAACACCTCGCTAGGAAGCCTGTTTAAGTGTTTGATCACCCTTTTGGTAAAGAAGTGCTTCCTAAAGTCCAGTTTGAACTTTCCATGGTCCAGCTTTGAACCATTCCCATATGTCCTATCCCTGGATTGCAGGGAGAAGAGCTCAGAAACATCCCCTCCTCAGGAAGCTGTACAGAGAAGAGGTCGCCCCTGAGCCTCCTTTTCTTCAAACTGGACAAACTCAGAGTTGTTACCTGCTCCTCATAGTACACTCCTTCCAGCCCTTTCACCAGCTTTGTTGACCACCTCTAGATGCATTCAAGGGCCTTCATATTAGATAATAATCATGGGTAATCGCTCCTGAACTATACGTTACGTTACTGTATCTGAGATTTATTCAATACCAGATGTTTTGATTTTGCTGTTGATTTTGCAGATCTAGTTTAAAGATCTGTACAGAATCAGTATGTTGGGTAATTAGGTGTATGGAAAATAAGTTCAGAGAAAAGAGATCTATTCTCTTGCCTTACAGTAATAGGTTGCCTTTAGGTAAATTGCCTAGAGTTGTCCAAAAGCTGTTTCAGTGATAAAGGCTCAGAAAGAAGACACTGCCAGGCGTTTTGCAGCAGTAAGTAACAGGGTTACTGATTAAATAATTTGTAAGTTTTAAGCTAGAGTTTGAAGTATTTATTGCTTTATTTGGAATGTACAAATTACACAAAATTAGTGCCTATATGGCCTTTGAAAAAGAAGCAGTTTTGTGTGAGATTATTTATTTTGGTAAAAACTTTAAGTCACATTCACATCCTTCGTTTAGGCATAAGTCATTTGGATGGAAGACAAACAAGCATGGCTGTTGCAGCTGGGCAGCTGTGCTGTAGGCAGTGCCTGAAGGCCAGCAGGCTGCACAATGCAGGTGCAGAAGTGCTCAGGTTGGAAATGTGAGATGAGTCTTCCCTTCAGTGTAATCATGCTCAGCTGGCTGCCAGTAATTATACTTGCTCATCCTGCTACTGGCAACACCTTGTCCAGTGTCAGCCAAGGGTTAACTTATTGTGCAGGAAGAAAAGCATGGATTTCTTGCAAAAAAATCTTTGAACTGTCTGTGAATACTAACGGAGCCCACAGTCCTGCTTTCCCAAAGCTCTCTGAGATCTGTGCATTTAGGTTTATGCAAGGGTCTAAATATTATTATTTATTTAAGAGCTCTCACATTTCTCTTCACTTCTTCTCTTCTTCATTTTCCCCATTAATTGTTTGTTGGGAAGATGCTATTTGCATTCATGAATATGTGTCCAAAGTGGGAGGCAACGGGAGGATGTGGAATATAAGATTGGTTGAGAGAGTGAACAGGAGCAGGGAGGGGTGGGGGTGCAG